>JACEEZ010010275.1:0-81209 GCA_016584305.1 Chionoecetes opilio | reverse complement strand
AAAAATTTAAAAAGGAAACATCATTATTTTAAATGTAAAAGATTAGCCTGAAAAGTTGGGAGATAAAAATTTTGAGATAGAATAAAAATATTTGGGGAAAAATTTGAAAAGAAAAATTTGGGTTTTAAAAAACCCCCCAAAAAGAAGAAATGCTTCCCCCTTTCACGCCCGGTGACACAAATCGCGTCAAAACGGGCCCGTTTTGCATTCTGAGTTTTTGGGCCCGCGAATTGCTCAAAAAACATTTAAAAAATCGCAAAAAAAAAAAGTATTTATCAGAATTGCGTAAAAATTTTCTGGGGAAAAGATCCAAGCTAGACCAAAAATAAAAAACAAATTTGTAAAACTCTCGTGTAGTAAAATGGGGAATGAAAAGGGGTTTTGTGTGTCAGTTCCCACTAAACGGGCAGCCTGTGCGGGCAAATTGTCGTCCCTTTAAAACGGGGTCCTGAGTTTGGGCCATCGGGCCATATAAAAATTATAAGGGTAGCTTTGGGAAAAATTCAAAAAAACCGGGCTTTTTTTTGGGATAAAAACCAAAAAAATTTGACCCCAGGAATTTTCCCGAGCTAAAAAGGGTAAACGAAAGTATTTTTTTTTTCTCTTTACCCCAATATTTTTCGGAGTCGGAAATTCCGTTTTGCATTTCTTTTTATTTTTTTCTTTTCAAAAGGGAAAGAAAATCTCTTCCCAAAAAAAATGATACAAATAAGGCCAGGAAAAAAGAATAAAACGTTGGTAAAATTGATAACTAAAAAAAATTCGTCGCACAGCCCAGGCCTTTTCGGGGGGCCCCTTAGGGAGAATAGGGGATGCCCGAGTGGACGGAAAAAAGTTAAAAACTTTTCGTGTGTAAAAAGGGTTTAATAAGGCAAAAAAAAATGGAAAATTTATGACTTTTTAGTGTAAATTGAAAAAGGTGTTCAAAATTTTTAATGGGTAAAAAGGGTACGGGAAAAAGGGGGAAATTACCAATCAATACTATAGGGGTTTAATTGATAAATTAAAAAAGCAGGAAATGGAAAAATACGGGAGAATTAAAAGGGGGTTTTTAACCGCCCAAAATTTTTGGGGGCCACGGGCATACACACAGGGGGCAGAACTTGGGGGAAAAGTGGGAGGTCCATTGTTTAAAATAGAATAAGGGGGGCCCAGTGGAAGTTTTGAGGTCTGTTTTAGTAACGGGAATGACCTCGTAAAAAAGGATAGGAGAGGAGATTTGAGAAAAAACAAAAAAAATGGATGAAAGCTTTACTAAAAGATCTGAAAAAGACGGGAGTCTGCCCCAGGGTGTGATTTTGGAAAAAGGGAGAGTATAAGGAAAATAATAAAGAGGGGTTTGGACACAAGAAAAGGGGTTGGGAATGAAATGAAGGGAAAAAAAATTTTGAAAATATTAGAAAACGGGGGAAAGGGGAAAGGGGGCCCAAAGGGGAAAGTATACAGAAAGGGCCCCCAAGCTTCAGAACTACTGTTTGGGTGAAAGGCCCAAACAACCACAACAAAATGCCCGGGAAGGAGGTTCTGGGGAAAAGAAATAACTTGTGATTTGTGTGGGGCAGAAAAGGAGGACTAAAACTTTTTTCTTTTAAAGGGTGCCCACCCCTACATAATGAAAGAAAAAAAAAAAGTGGTGAGGCTCCCAAAAACCCTTCCCTAGGGGGAAAAATAGGCTTAGGGGGGAAAAGTATTTTTTTTTGGAAGGGAAGTGCAAAGCAAAAAAAACCCAATTTAAACATTTTTGGGATGCCAGAGAAAAAAGAAGGAAGAAAAAGAAATAAACTAAAAAAATAGAATAAGAAAAGACAACAAATTTAAAGACCCAACAGCCTAAATTTTAAAACCCAGACACCCAAAAATTACAGACCCCGCCCGAAACAAATTAAAAGCCCCAAGCCCACAAATTTTAAAAAACCCAATAAATAAAATCTTTGGGGGCATACGCCGGGGGGCCCCGTCCCCTCGCCCACCCACGCGCCCCCCCCCCGGGGGGTCCCCACGCGCGAGTTCCCATGCAGGCCCCTTTTCCCATCCCAAGCACTTCGACAAGAAACATCAATTTGCCCCCGCCACTAGCCCCCCCGTGGGCGCCCCTTGGGGCCTTTCCCCCACGCCGGATTTTTCTCTTACAGATAAAAAAACCCCATGGGGGCGGAAACGGTTTTTAGGTAGCGGAAAATGCCCATAAAACCCAAAATTGGGGCTGAGGGCTATGCAGGTAATAGGCCCCCGATTAAGTTCCCCGGTGCAATCGCTTTATTTGACACGTAATCATCCCCGCGAACCCCCTGATTCTGCGAAAAACACTTAAATTTCCAAAAAGGGATTGATTCGTCTCTTTAAGGGCCCCCATTTTTGTGTCCATGTCCCCACAACCCTAGAGTAAAAAAGGGAAACACAAGCGACTTGAAAATCCGGGTCTTTGTCCTCCTGCACAGGGTTTCCGACCAAAGCCAAAAACTCCCCCTGAGCGAGTCCAAACAACGTGGGGTTTTTGGGGGGGGAATCCGCCGGAAGACTTTTAAAAAGACCCCCCCCGTCCCTTAGGGCTGCGCTCCAAGGTATTTTTAAAACTTTTTCCCAAAATCTCAATGCCCCGCCCCACGCTGAAAGGGCCCGTACTGCCCTTTATCTAGTAAGTCTCCAAACACCCGGACCTTGGGGCCTTTAGCCCCCAACCCCCAAGTCCCCAAAACTTTGCCTCCTCGTGCAGCGCCCTTCGAGAGCCATCAACCCGGACTCCCGCGACTCAGCAAAGGGGTTACTGATTTATCGGCAAAACAAGATCAAATGATCTTGGTGTTGCCGACGGATGCTCCCCAATCACTTTATCTACAAACCCTTTTCCCCAAAACCCCGTCCATACAACGTTGAAAAGTGAAGGGGGGAAGGCCGCCGGACGCACCCCCTTGCCTACTCCTGTATTTACAGGAAAAAAAGGGGACACTGCCCCACCCTTTACAGGACTCTCAATCCCCGAAAAACGACCAAATTATCAAACCCAAAAAAGACCCGGGCAGTACTAATTTAAAAAACCAGACACACTAATTAAAAACCCAGACAGCCTAATTTAAAGGGGCCAGACAGCACCCAAATTTAAAACCCCAAACCCCAATTAAAGGGCCCAAAACAGCAAGCACCAAATTTAAAAACCAAGACAGAAATAATTTACAGAAACCCCCCCAGCACTAATTTAAAAAACCCGGGCCACTAATTAAAAACCCCGGAAAAGCACTAATTAAAGAAAACCCCGACAGCACTAATTTTAAAAACCCAGACAGCCCCTAAGGCCCTTTTCCCTTTGCGACATTTCAAGAACCAGTTCACGGAAAAAAACCCCAAAAATTTTAGGCGGTTTCCCTTTGCGCACGAAAACCTGGGGCCGAGGCCAAAAAGCGTATGACTCAGCAAAAAAACCCGTTTAATTTTTCTACTCACATTTAAGGGGGGTTTGCTTGGGTAGAGTTTTCCCGTTCATAACAAACAATGGTCGCCTTGGGAAACCCCATTTCTCTTATCGTGAAGGGTTTTCCGCATGGGACGAGTCGGAGAGGATGTCAAAGGCCTTAAAAAGGGAACCCTGGCTGGGGGGAAGCCATGCCCTTTTTCGCGATCTAAAATTGATAAAGATCCCTTTAAAAGCAGTAGCTGAGTTTATCTCGTTATCCTCGCTATCTCTCTCGTTATCCCCGTTATATCTCTTTATTTTCTCCCTTATCCCCTTTGTTATCTCTCTTTATCTCTCCCTTTCTCTCTCTCTCTCTCTCTCCCCTCTCTCCCTTTTTCTCTTTTCTCCCCTCTCTCTTCCTCTCTCTTTCTCTCCTCTTAAATTGCTCGCCAGCTGATATGTTTTTTAAACAAAAAAAGGGGGTTTTTTCGTTCCCTTTGTGACCCCGCGAAAACCCCAAACCCCGAAACCCCGAAAACCCCAAACCCCGGAAAAATGAAAAAACTGGTTATGCAACTTGGGCACAAAATGGAAAAAGGGCCCAAAGGGCCCCTTCCATTTGCGAAATTTTAAGAAACCCGGTTTTACGGAAAACCCCGAGTTCAAAGGCTTCCATTTTCGCACGAAAACCCCGGGTCCCAGGGAAAACGCGTATGACTCCGCCCCCCAAACCCGTGAAATTTCTCTACTCAAGGCCTCTTCCATTTGCGACATTTCAAGAACCAGTTCACGGAACCCAAGAATTCAGGCGTTCCATTTGCGCACGAAAACCTGGGTCCGAGGCAAAGCGCGTAGTGACTCAGCAAAACCCTTGAACTTTCTCTACTCACATTGAGAGGTGGGTAAGCTGGGTAGAGTTTTCAGTTCATAACAAAACAATGGTCGCCTTGAGCCTATTTCTCTTATCGTGAAGGGTTTTCCGCATGCACGAGTCGAGAGGATTTCAGACGGCATAAAAGAGGCATACATGGCTGGTGGAGCCATGCGTTCCCGCGATCTTAAACTTGATATGATCCCTTCACATAGCAGCTATAGCTGAGTTATATCTCGTGATCTCGTTATCTCTCGTTATCTCTCGTTATCTCTCGTTATCTCTCGCTACCTCTCTCTCTCTTGTTATCTCGTTATCTCTCGTTATCTCTCGCTATCTCGTTATCTCTCTCTCTCTCTCTCGTTATCTCTCGTTATCTGATCTCTCGTTATCTCTCTTGTTATCTCTCGTTATCTCTCTCTCTCTCTCTCTCTCTCTCTCTCTCTCTCTCTCTCTCTCTCTTAAATGGGGAGTTTTCAAAGCTAAGCCGCCAGATGTCTCTCGCGCATCTCACATCCACTGCCCTTTGAGCGTGAATGATCTATCATTTACCGTAAACTCCCTGTACTTTTTCGGGACATATCAGAATTACCCTTCAATACAACAACTGAAACAGTTCTTAATAAAAAATGTAGTTTATCATTTTGTTTTTCAGCACTTGAAGAAAATATTGGCAAAACATAGAATACTTGAAAACTCAATTTCTTAAAATCGTCATTTCATGGAAACACTGCACGTTCAAGCTGAATGAAGCTTCAGGAAGTATGTACTTGTATGTAAGCTTTCGCCGAGTACCTGTTTTGGATGTGTCTGTCTCTTTTGCGACAACATTTAACCAAGAAATAGTGTGGTGTTCAGCATCTCGAAAAAACCATCCAGATGTCGGGATCTGATATCAGTCACTTCTTATCCACGGCGGGGGGAAAAGGGGTCTTTTTTTTGTTTTTGTTTTAGGGCTGCGAGGATCCTTGGGGGAACACTATGAGCCCGGGTGATGTCCTATGATGCTATTACGGGGCGTGGTAGTGATTGGTCTCTCAGGAAGGCACAGGTTGAGGCAGATAACGGCGGATGCATGCGTTCCTGCAGCCCGCTCTTTTTAAAGACAACAAGTAAACAAGACCCATGTATTGTGTCGATAGAGGACTGTTCGTTGAGGTGCCAATTACTTAAATTACTTCTTGGTTAAATGTCGTCGTAAGAGAGACATATACACCCAAAACAGGTACTCAGTGAAAGCTTACATACAAGTACATACTTCCTGAAGCTTCATTCAGCTTGAACGTGCAGTGTTTTTCCCTGAAATGACGATTTTTAAAAAATTGAGTTTTTAAGTATTTATGTTTTGCCAATATTTTCTTTAAGTGCTGAAAAACAAAAAGATAAAATACATTTTTATTAAAGAACTGTTTCAGTTGTTGTATTGAAGGGTAATTTTGATATGTCCCGAAAAAGTACAGGAAATTTACGGTAAATGATAGATCATTCACGCTCAAAGGGCAGAGGATATGAGAGCGCGAGAAACAGGCTTGAGCGTGAGCTTATTAGAAAACTCCCCATTGCCTCGCCAGCTGAGTATGTTTGTAAACAAAAAACGGGGTTTTTGCGTTCCATTTGTGACACGCGAACCCAACCCTGAACCCAGAACCCAACCCTGAACTGAAAGAACTGTTTCATGCAACTTGGGCACAAATGGAAGAGGCCTTCACATTGAGAGGTGGGTAGCTTGGGTAGAGTTTTCAGTTCATAACAAACAATGGTCGCCTTGGGCCCTATTTCTCTTATCGTGAAGGGTTTTCCGCATGCACGAGTCGGAGAGGATGTCAGACGGCATAAAAGAGGCCTGGTGGAGGCCATACGTTCCCGCGATCTTAAACTTGATGTGATCCCTTCACATAGCAGCTAGCTGAGTTATATCTCGTTATCTCTCTCGTTATCTCTCGTTATCTCTCGTTATATATATATATATATACATATATATCGTTATCTCGTTATCTCTCTCTCTCTCTCTCTCTCTCTCTCTCTCTCGTTATATCTCTCGTTATCTCTCTCTCTCGTTATCTCTCTCGTTATCTCTCTCTCGTTATCTCTCTCGTTATCTCTCTCTCTCTCTCTCTCTCTCTCTCTCTCTCTCTCCTTGTAAACAAAAAACGGGGTTTTGCGTTCCATTTGTGACACGCGAACCCAACCCTGAACCCAGAACCCAACCCTGAACTGAAAGAACTGGTTCATGCAACTTGGGCACAAATAGAAGAGGCCTTTAATTAAAGACCCAGACAGCAAGAAGAAACACGTCAGGGAGTGCCGTTGAAAAAGACCTGACTCCCGACCAACAACTGTACTAGGGTTGTGCGGTATCAAGAACTGCCTATACATAAAAAATATAAAATGCCATTAATATAACACAAATCAATCAATAAATCATATAATGTGTGGTAATATTTGAGTATTTGATATATTGAGGCAATTTAATGGAGTATCTGGCAACTCTGCGCTGGTTTGTTGACATCGAGGCTTGGAAAACACGTGGTCCTCTCTCTCATCAGTTTTCTTTAGTTTTAACCTCGAATGACTCACCCGGCGACGTCCCAGGGTGAGTAAGGGTGTGTGTGTTGGTTGAGGGTGAATACGAGGCTGGGAACAGGTTAAAACAGGTCAAATGAAGGGTTTAAATTGGGTTGTTATTAGTGGACGAGGAGGAAAGACAACTGTGTATGATTAGGGTGACAGGGAGTTTCGTACACAAGCTGTTTCGTACCCAGGTTTTGTTAGTTGTTTCGTACACTGATTTTGAGTGTTTTCCTACATATCTGGTATCGTTTCGTAACTAGTAGTCAAGTTCAACTCTGAGCCGAGTGTACGAAACGACGGTATTATTTTACGATAGGACCAAACTTCCCTACTCGATTGGGAGCATGGTTTTTGTTTACCTTATTGTATTCTAAGAGACATTTTCTCCTTGAGCTTTCCGTCGCAAATCAATAGTTGCGGAGATATAGAACATTTAGGTGAGAGGAGGAATACGTCTCCATTTGTTTAGAAAATGCCTCCCTCTTCCTCTTCTTGGGACCTGCATCGCTTTTGTTTCGGAGTAAGTTTTCCGTGCGCACCCGTGGCTAGGAGGTTAATCTCGGGTTTGGTATTTATTATACTTTTTTATTATTGGACCCAGTTAGGAGGTTAAGTTAGGTTAGGTTAGGTTAGGTTAGGTTAGGTTAGGCAAGGTTCAGGTTAGGTAAGGTTAGGTTAGGTTAGGTAAACGAAACAAAAGCGATGCAGGTCACAAGAAGAGGAAGAGGGAGGCATTTTCTAAACAAGGAGACGTATTCCTTCTCCCACCTAAAATGTTCATATCTCCGAAACTATTGATTTGCGACGGAAAGCTCAATGAGAAAATGTCTCTTAGAATACAATAAGGTGAACAAAAACCATGCTCCCAATTGTGTAGGGAAGTTTGGTCCTATCGTAAAAATTCACTGAAACGACTGGTTTCATATAGACTATGTAACAACTTTTGGTGTACGAAACAACTTGTGTACGAACTGACTGCAGCCCATGATTAGAACCCGTATTTCTGTGTATCATTATTTAGGGTGTGTGTGTGTGTGCTTGTATGACGCTAACTACCACGTGTACGCCTAACCACCCTATTAGAGCTGCCTGATCGTCTTATCACGCTATGAATCAGGCGCCGTATCTATAGCCAACAAGAAATACGGCTAGTTGGCATTGCCGTATCTTTAGACGCAGACACCCTAGGAACACGCCTGCCGTACCTCTTGCCGCGGCGATCAAAGTAAATAAGTTTAGGGTATTATTTTACACTAGGAACGAAATTGTCTAAACAATTGGGAGTGTGGTTTCTGTTTACCTTATTGGATTCTAGGAAACATTCTATGAGCTTCCGTCGAAAATCATTACTTTTGGAGATAATGACATGTAATTTTTTTTTTTTTTTTTTTTTTTTTTTTTCCCTCTGTGCCTATAGCGCCTGTAGGCAGTGTGACCCAGGGCTCGGATGGTAGGCTCTGGAGGTTCACTTGAGGGCTCTGATGGTTGGTCCTCGCCCGTGGTGGCGCAGGCAGAATTCTTATAGTGACGCCTGTGATTAGAGGCTCATGCCGCCCCCCTGTGTCCTCCGATGCACTCGCAGTCGAAGATAGAGTTGATGAGCAGGGCATGTGGGTGTTCTTAGGCCACTCGACGGTGCAGAAAGGCTTTGGATTTCTTCGGGATCGAACTCGGGTTACCGAGAACGCCAGTCGGAGACGCTAACCACTCCGCTACCGCCTCCCCAATAGGGCTGGGCGAGAACCGGTTCTGGAACCGGTTCCGACGGTTCCGCCACGACTGGCTGGGAACCGGTTCCGATTCTGGAACCGGTTCCGCCTTAACGGTTCCTCAGTAATCTACATGACTTGACGGTAGCTATCAGTGGCGTACCCAGAAATTTGAAAAGTGGGGGGCCAAACAAAACAAATCGGTTATACAAAAGTCGTGTTTCACGGAAATAAGGCGAAGAAATGAATTTTTTGTGTGGATTAGGTACCGTAGATAACAGTGAAGTCGCCACCTGCGGTGAAGTCGCCAGGCGCCAAATATTACGAATTATAGCATCACTACTGATTTTGATGTGCCACTGAAGATGATGCACAGTAGTTTATGTCACGGCTGTATAATCTGCCCTGTTTCAGCGTTGTTTTATGCTTTGGTATCTGCAAATATAACTTGCGCATTTTGCTTCACGTTTTTCTTCGCGCAACGACACACAGCAGCTGATCACCTTTCGGGCGGCAGGACACAGACTTGCCAGATCTTTCAAACTTGAATAGGATTTGTTTTCACGTTTTAGAGGAATTTTTATATATCCAAGCATCTTCCGCAGCTAATATATATATGGACTTGTTTTACTTTACCTCTAATTTCCCTGAATTCCCCAGAGTGGCGACTCAACTGTTGGGTTAAAAATACTAGCTGGCGACTTTACTGTAGTAGGTATAGCAAGGTCGCCACTCGGTTTTATTTTTATAATTTGTTCATTTATAGCCCTAATATGACACAGAATAAGACACAAAATGATAGTCTCCAGATACCCCCTTCTAACTTTCCTGAAATCATGGATGTAGAAATGTAAGTATTAACGCCACCACACGTCTGTAAATAACAAAGAAACGTAGAACTGGCGACTTCACTGTTATCTACGGTAGGTATTTTGAATGAACATTCAACATACTTATGCAAAGAAAAATGAGTCTGGACGAATACTTTAATATAAATAAGTTATATACTGGCAAGGATAAAAAAAATCGTTTAAAAAATATTTTTCGTTCGATGAATATATTTATTTATTATTATTTATTCTTTGCAAAAGGGGGGGGGGGGGGCATGGCCGCATGCCCCCCCATGCCAGGCCTTGAAATGTGGACAACTGGTAGAGACGAAATGTGGACAAACTGTAGAGACAAAATGTGGACAACTGGTAAGCTGGCCACACACACACCGGCGCGGCCTGTCCGGCCGACAAAAAGTGGCGGGGCATCGTTCGCCGGACGAGACCCACACACACCGGCCGCCTCATGAAAATATACAGTACACGTCGGACACCGTGGTGACAACATGAATCCGCTGTCCGAAAATGACTTGTTGGTGATGGCTGCATGTGCAGCCATATATAATACCTACATATAATACGTCATACTATATATAATACGTCATATATAATACCTATATTATCATAAATACAATTATAACTGGTACAATTAGTAATTATCTGGCGAGCGAGGGGCGGGCCGCGCCGGAAGGCACCCACACACACCAGGCGGCAGGCCGCGCCGGACGGAATTTTCAAGCATCGACTGATTTTCATCCGGCCGCTGCGACAGGCCCCGCCGGATGAAAAACCCCCCCACACACACACCGGCCGCCTCTAGCCACGCCCCTTTTCGTCGACCGGACAGGCCGGGCCGGTGTGTGTGTGTGGCCGGTTTGTAGAGACGAAAAGGGGACAACGTGAACGGCACAGGTGTTGTGTAATTTGGATACTTTTCTTAGGTAATGAAGCTTGTATTTGCGTACTGCAAAGACTAAATTATAATATAATCATTTATATATATATATATATATATTATATATATATATATATATATATATATATATATATAATATATATATATATATACATATATTATATATAAATATATATATATTATATATAAACATATATATATTATATAAAAAATTTTATATATTTATACATAAATATATATATATTATATATAAATATATATATAGTATATATATATATAAAATTATAGATATATATATATATATATATATATATATATATATATTATATATATTTTTTTTTTTTTTTTTTTTTTTTTTTTTTTTTTTTTTTTATCTAATTTATGTATTCTTTTTTATATTTATATATGAACTTATTTTTTTATATATATTTATTGATTTTTTTATTTACTGATTTTTATAATTTTTTTTTTTTATTTACATATATTTTTTACTTCTAAGTTTTTTGTATTTTTTTATTTGCAGGGATGTCAATTTTCCGCGGATTCGCGGATTTCCGAGTATTTTATTGCCAGCTAGGTCATTTCTATGAATCGTCTAGATTCGGGTTAAAAATGTTTGGGGGGGTGGGTGTACATTGTTGGCTAGCCCACAGCCGAACCTGACCCTGGCCACTGATCCAGCACAGACCATAAAACATTTTATTACAAAATTTTGAAACAGATTGTTTATTATTTAAACATTTATATAGCGCCTAAATAATTGATAAAGTTGACTGATATAAATGACAAATATTTTGTTGTGTTACTACTTTTCCAACGGAAACAGTTTAATATTTCATTTATCATGTCAAAATGGTTAATAATTCATATACATTTCACAATTTAAGTGTGCATAAATATATAATATATATATATATATACATATATAAATTTTTGTGGACACAAAAACAGACAAAATTGAGACCATAAATTATTATAGATATAACCAAGGACCTTCAGAAGCTCTCTCAGAGCATGAAATTTACACCCGAACCCCCAGCTGGGAGGTTCCCTCGCTACGCTCGGTCAGCATCGCTGCTCTCGGATGAGTTGGTCGCCCTATTATTTTATTTCAGAGTTTTTTTTCTTTTCTTGTTGACATCCCTGTATTTGCTATATTTTTTATTGTTATTATTATTTTTTTTTTTTATTACCGGAACCGATTCCAACGATTCCGAGAGTCTATGGAACCGGAAAACATGCAGTTCCAAAATTAACGGTTTCCTGCCCAGCCCTACTCCCCAAAGGGGAGGTTTGTTTATAGGGAGGCGAGAGATAAGTGTTTACGTCCGCCACACGCTTCTTCCTCTTGTGATCTGCATCGCCTCTGTTCTTCCCTTGCCGCGGACACTTAATGAGGTTTTGGCTTAGTTAGGAGGTTAAAGCGTGGGGTTAGGTTCGGTTAGTGAGTCAAAAGGTGGGGTTAGGTAGTGTAATTTTCATATCTCCTATACACTCCTTCCTATTAAAAACGTCTTATATCTCAGAAAGTATTGATTTGTGACGGAAGCTCATAGAGAGAATGTTTCTTAGAATTCAATAAGGTGAACAGAAACCACACTCCAATTGTGTAGGCAAATTCGGTCCTGGTGTAAACATTTACCAAGTATAGGATAACAAAATATATAAAACAATAGATCAATAGGCGACAAAATGAGATCAGAATTATTTTTTTTTTTTTTTTTTTTTTATTTATTACATTTGTGTCCTGACTGTGACCACTGTTGCAGGTGGTGAGGTCACAGTCCCAGCTGGGTCTCTGTGTCCTGACTGTGACCACTGTTGCAGGTGCTGAGGTCACAGTCCCTGCTGGCTCTGTGTCTGACTGTGACCACTGTTGCAGGTGCTGAGGTCACAGTCCCAGCTGGCTCTCTGTGTCCTGACTGTGACCACTGTTGCAGGTGCTGAGGTCACAGTCCCAGCTGGGTGTTCTGCTGCACACTAAGGCATCTCGCGCTGGCATCCCTAAAGCTTCCTGCAGGACCGGCCACCATGTGTGCTGCCACGAGTATTGCTGCGCTGGAGGCTGTGGCAGGAGGCAGGAGGCAGCAGCACCACCAGTGGCCGGGAGCAGCAGCAGCAGTCTGCCTCAGCTGTGGGGAGGCACAGGAGCGATGGCAAGAATCACCTGGAGGCAGGCAGCTCAGGCCAAGAAGGAGAGAGGCAGTTGTTGCTCACAATGTAGTAAATCATTCAGATGCAAGAGTGTGCTTAAGAGACATTTCCTGACACACAGTGGCGTCAAGGATTATGAATGTCTGGAGTGTGGGAAAAGATTTAATCATAAGTCTCACCTCACCAGACACACCCTGACACACAGTGGTGTTAAAAATCATGAATGTCTGGAGTGTGGGAAAAGATTTAGTGATAAGTCTAACCTCACCGAACACTCCTTGATACACAGTGGTGTTAAAAATCAAAATGTCTGGAGTGTGGAAAAAATTTACTCTAAAGTCTAACCTCACCAAACACACCCTGACACACAGTGGTGCTAGAAAAAATTATGAATGTCTAGAGTGTGGAAAAGATTGACTAGTAAGCTGGCCATACCATACACACCCAGACACACAGTGGTGTTAAAAATCATGAATGTCTGGAGTGTGGGCAAAGATTTAATTGTAAGTCTCACCTCACCGAACACACCCTGACACACAGTGGTGTTAAGAAATATCAATGTCTAGAGTGTGGGAAAAGATTTAATCATAAGTCTTGCCTCACCGAACACACCCTGAAACACCGGGTATTAAAAAATCATGAATGTCTGGAGTGTGGGCAAAGATTTAATCGTAAGTCTAGCCTCAACAAACACACCCTGACACACAGTGGTGTTAAAAATCATCAATGTCTGGAGTGTGGGAAAAAATTTACTCAGAAGTCTAGCCTCACCGAACACTCCCTGACACACAGTGGTGTTAAGAAATATCAATGTCTGGAGTGTGGGAAAAAATTTACTAGAAATTCAAAACTCACCACACACACCTTGAGACACACTCATTTGAGGGAGTTCAAATGTGATGTTTGTGGCAAGTGTTTCAAGACAAAGAGGGATATTACCAAGCACGTGAAGATTCACATGAAACACTTGTTCAACCTGAGTACACACAGTGGTGTCAATAATCATGAATGTCTGGAGTGTGGGAAAAGATTTAATAAGAAGTTTAAACCTCACCCGACACACCCCGATACACACTGTCTTGAGGGAGTTCAAGTGTGATGTTTGTGGCAAGTGTTTCAAGACAAAGAGGGATATTGCCAGGCAAAGTGAAGATCCACTTTTGAGGTGCTGTGTTGTGTGGACAAGTGTTGTTGTACCCGTGGCTGTGGCAGTGGGTGGTGGTGGTGGTGGTGGTGTCAGCCGTGCCCTTGTGTTCTGTGAGGGAGTAATGGCCCCAGCAGTTGTTGGGTGGCCAGTGCAGGTGTGACTTTCAATAAATGTGTTTATTTGTACAACTCTGTGTTTTTTGTATATCTTTATTTGATCTCAGGGTTGGCAGTTTGTTTAGCAGTTTATGAAGAGTGTAGTGGTAATGGTGGTGGTAGTGATGGTGGTGGTTGTGGTGATGATGATGGTGGGGGTGATGGTGATGATGGTGGTGGTGGTGGTGGTGATGGTGGTGGTAGTGGTGATGATGGTGGTGGTGGTGATGATGGTGATGGTGATGGTGGTGATGGTGGTGGTGGTGGTGATGATGGTGGTGGTGGTGATGATGGTGGGTGGGGTAGGGGGTGGTGATGATGATGGTGGTCGTGATGGTGGTGGTGGGTGATGGTGATGATGGTGGTGGTGGAGGTGGTGATGGTGATTTCAATCCTTACTTCGGTGGTAACGTCCCATTAGGAAAGATAAATGACGTTTTATTTATATATGAGATACGCCGGGGGTACACCACCTCGATGAGGTGGTGTAAATCTACGCCATAATATTGGCCCTGTGACGTCACGGAAATGGAGTAAGTACGCTTGCTGGATCCAGACAGGGAGGGTTGGCGCAGACTTGCGCCGAGGGTCTGGCGTTGTGACGTCATCGATTTGGCGCAGATGTAGCTCTTGATCCCAAAAAAGTTTTCGAAAGAGGAGTATCTCAGACTTACACTGACATACGCCGGCGTATTTGTTTGTGTGATGCCATGGTTTTTCCCAAATTTTCTTTGTTATTTCCCCTGATTTGCACTGGTTATATGAATTTAAATTATTAATTGTTAATCTCCACTGACGGGTAAATTCTTCTCGCTACAACTGAATTGGAATGAACTTAATTTAGTAGGGAATTGCTGCCACCAGTCCAAGTGGGTATTCCTATGGTCCACCCCTTGAACACGATTTAATATATAAAGATTACGGTAGTCGTGGGGATACTATGAGTATACCGAGTAAGTCTGAAACTCTCGGAAAACGTGGAGAAATATTTCCACAGCAGAGAATAGTCACCTGGGATTTTGTAAGAAAAAAAGAATTCCTACTTTAACTTATTTGGTTTATTTGACAAGAGGTTATTCCTGGTTGAAAAACTTATGTATAGTTATGGCTTAATTTAGTGGATGGAAAGCTTCTGACGAGCATAACCTGCCTAACTGGACTAGATTCCTAGACCTACCATCTAAATACATACAAGATAAACACCTAAGATATACATGGAGAACATAGGGAAAGGAAATGTGAGAGTAACGAAAACTGTTTGGGAGTCGCGACCATGTGGAAACACGTGTTCCGCTTGATAAATCTGGGAGACGGGGAAGAAGCGAATCACTTTGTTAGGCGGTGGGGGGGGGGGGGGGAGACTAACATTGGTTAAGATATCATCACCAGAAAAAAAGTAAAAGAGGAGACGAAAACGATAACACCTTACCTGGGAGACGGTGAAGAAACTAATGCCGTCGCATGGCTCTTCATGGAGGACTGAGGACAGCTAAACCGCGGGAATTAACGAGTGTTCAAATACTCACCAGAGTCTTCATCAACGAGGACACGAAGTGTCGAATGTTTCTTATTAGCTGGGGAAGCAGATATACCCACGAAGTGAGTAACTATAACACAATTCTCTTAATTTGATTAAGGAAAATTTAATTCATAAATATAATCAACGGGGAGGGTATTAAACTTAATCCAGAACGACCGTACGAACGCGTTTTTCACAGTGGTAGGATATTTTGAAGCGTGATAGAATCTTGGCCGACTCTTAATTCAAGCGAATGACTACTAATTTATGCATTAATATGCGAAACAAAACTCAATTTTTCTCTTTTTTAAGGATGTTCAGAATCTAAGAGTGTTATTCGATCTGCCAGGAGGGTAAGGGGGGAATAAGAAGTTTTGACTCTACAAGTTATTGGTAATCGCGAAGTTAATGTCTCACATATTATACCTCGTGGCTCTGGCGTTTGGGGGGGGGGGGGAAGAAGGTGGATAGAGGGGGGGGAGATAGGAATGCAAGAGAGAGAGAGAGAAGCATACGAATGAAAGATAGATAATACGAGAAATGAAATAATTTGAATGGCCTTATCCTAATAAATAACCTGTTCACTTATATACTGGATTTAGGCAACACTTAGTCTAGACTGAACCTATGGTTATTGAAACCTTCTCTTTCCTTTCATAGACATATAACTCTGAAATCGTGTGATGGAAATTTCCATCATTACTCTTGGAATTTTCCCGGCATTACACACGTTTATCCTCCGGGAGAATTAATTTTTTTTAACATCAAATTAACTACTTACTGACCCTCCGTTTCCTTTCGAAATCTTTGTCAAGGGAATGTGTGTGAATGGGACGTATTTATGGTTAATTTACTGGATATCCTACTATTCTTTGAACGGGTATCTGTCGGTATATACCTCATGGGGATACCGGAATGTGCATAAACTACACGTATACTCCACTGAGAGGAAAGTATCCCAATCAACCTCTTACCTGGGTAGTAACGTGGTCGTCAAACCCTGACTCAGTACCCGTATTCTCGTTTCTAGGGATGTCCCAGAGACGCACGCCGGCTATACTCATGGTTATGTAACAAGCACCTAGAAAGTCCTGAAATATCCGCTACACCGCAAGCTGGTTGACTGTGGTTGAGTAGCAGTACTACTATCTCGAATTAAAATACTCCTCTCACTGAACCAGGCTGAGCCCGTGAAAATAGATACTCCGAATTCTAGAAATGAGAAATCTCCTAGACCAAATTGTTTTATCTAGTCCGACACACACTCACCTCCGTGACTCAGTATCTACTCCTAACACATCTTAACCTAAAATTTCACTCAGTCTTCCTCGATGAGCCTTCTAGGAGGTCTCCTTATACGAGGGGCTAATTGTTCATCCACCGGACTGGGTTGTAAGACACTTTCCATCGGTTCTACTAACCACTCTTCACTGCCGTGATAAGGCTTCACTTGCTCGGCGGCCCGTTGCACTTCCTTAACCGTGAAAACATTTTTCAACACATATACACTGCCACTCAAACGTACCTCCACCACCCTATAGATCCCATCCCATTTCATATTTAGTTTACGGCATGTGCCTGGTATGGTGGTCTCTTTTCTGACCCATACCAGTGCTCCCACCTCCACCACTTGATTTTTCCGCTTTCGGTTGGCGACGTCTCTGTACCGACGCGACATTTTCTGATGCGTCTCCCGGATTAGGGCGTGGGCCACGTTCATGTCGTCTTGTTCTCCCTCAACGCCGGGTAAGGAAGTCTCAACTAGCCTGGGGGTATGGCGAGAGAAGAAAGCGAAATAGGGTTGTTGTCCAGTTGAGGTGTGTACCGCTTGATTCATGGTGATTTGGCACGGCTGCAACAACGTGGGCCAGCGAAAAGGGTGACCTTGGCACAGGGTCGAGAGGACTGACTTAAGAGTCCTGTGCATCCTCTCGGTCACTGAGTTTCCTTGAGGGTGGTAGGGGGTCGTATAACAGATAGTGATCTGGTGTCGTGTGCAGAACTGCTGGAACTCCTTGCTGGTGAATTCTCCTCCGTTGTCCAGGACGATGTTGCGGGGTGCACATAGTCGGCCAGGTACTGCCACATGGTCTTTATTATGTGTGTAGTGTGTTTGGTCTTAAGGGGGAAAAACCTAACAAACCTACTGTAATGGTCGACTACCGTCATAACATAGCGGTAACCTTGTGCTCCGGCTACCATATCAGTGAGATCTATCCCTATCCTCTCTAATGGTTTAGACACTGGTGGTAGTTCCTTCCAGGGTTGTTGTAACCCGTTATTCCCTTTAAATCTTTGACAAGTTACACAATTCTTGACATATTCACACACATCTACTTTCAGAGTTGTCCAATAGTATAGTTCCTCGGCCTTCTTAATAGTTTTCTTTTGTCCTAAGTGACCTGATAATTCATGCGCATGTTGGAGAGCGGGGATAGTCATACTACGAGGAATTATGAGGACATATTGTAGGCTTCCATCTGTTTTTTCTCGGACATAGTACAGTATGTCATTTATTACTGTAAATTGATCTAAAGTGGCTTTCGGTATGCGTTTCGTAGGAACTCGACCTCCCTCCAGATATTCCACTAATTCTTGCCATACAGGTTCTTCCCGTTGTCGTAGTTTGAATTGTTGTTGATTTAGTCCTAGCCAAGTAGTCTCGGGCCGACGGGTTATCACCCCAACGGGGCGTGACAGATGATCGGCGACGAAATTATCTTTACCTTTCAGGTGTTTAACCACATAGTTATATTCGCGCATTTCTAGTATCCATCTGGTCATCCGGGGAGATTTAGTTATTCTTTTAAATATACTGGTGAGAGGTTGGTGATCCGTGACGATCGAGAATTTCGAACCCCAGAGATAATGATGGAAATTCCTACAGGTGAGAACTATAGCCAACGCTTCTTTATCGGTAGCGGAGTAACGGGTCTCGCAAGAATTTAATTTCTTGGAAAAATACCCTATGGGACAGTTTGAACCATTTGATTGAATTTGACTTAGGACGCCTCCGACGTGGGTGTTACGCGCGTCCGTCGTAAGGATGAAAGGTTCATGTATTTGCGCCCTAACCAGGACCTGTCTGATTAACAATCAGACACGCTTTGAGATGTTCGGACGCGTGTTGGCATTCATTCGTCCAGGCGAAAATGACGTGAGCTCTAGTTAAGTTAGTAAGTGGAGCAGCAACGTTCGCAAATGAGGGAACATGTTTCTTATAGAAACCACACATCCCTAAGAAACGTCGGACTTCCTTGACCGTTTTGGGAGCTTTCATTTTTTATACTGCTTCCACATTTTTCAAATCCGGCTTACTTCCCTCTGCTGAGATTCGATGGCCCAGAAAAGTGACTTCTTTTAGTCCGAAAGTACATTTACTGAGGTTAAGTTTCACTCCATTCGTGGTGAGGAGTTCGAAGAGTTGATTAAGGCGCTCCAAAAGAAGAGGGAACGTAGGAGCCCATAGAATTAAGTCGTCTAGGTAGTTTTTTACCCATCCCTTCTGAAGGAGGGGAGTTAATACTGAAGCCATCCGCCGGGAAAATTTAGCGGGTGAGCAGTTTAGTCCGAACGGTAGGCGTCGAAAACGATATAGGGTGACACCATCGCTGAAGGTGGTGAGATCACGGCTTTCGTCATCGAGTAATATCTGGAAATATGCTTCGCGCATGTCTAGGGTAACATAATACTTTTGACCCGCGGCTTGTTCTACCAATTCCTCTAGTCTTGGAAGTGGGTAGATGTCAATGGCGAGTTGTTTATTTATGTGTCGATAATCTAAACACATTCTTTTACTACCATCTGGTTTATTTACCAAGACAATTGGTGACAACCATGCGGCCGTGGACCGTTCTATGATATTTCGGTCTTCCATGTCTTGTAGCATATGTGAAATGAGTTCCTTTGCTTTCTCGGGATAGCGATACGTAGGTCCCCGACTGGGTTGAGGGTCAGCCACTTTAATGTGAACCGGAGGACCGCTGATAAGTCCTAATTCATTCTGGTCTAGGATGAAAAGAGGATCATTCTCTAGAATTACCCCTTGTAACTCTTGTTGTTCTGAAACAGTCAGGTGTTGCCATTTTTGTCCCTTGATTAATTCTTTCAGCCTTTGGGTTCGGGTTCCTTTTGGTTGTACTTTATCGTTTCCCGGTATTAAGTCATTGTGTATTTCATGAATGGAATTGATTGTTTTCGATGGAGGAATTTCTACCTTTTCGTATGAACCGAGGATAGTACCTTTGCGAAAAAACTTTTCCTTCTTGGTATTATTCGTGAAGGGGACATAGATAGAACTTTCTGATGTCACTTGTACTAAGTAGGGGTGACTAGTTTTACTAACTCTTTCCTGAGGATAGACAAGTAGGTCAGAACCTGGGATCTCGTTTACGTTTACCGGCATAAACATGGAGTGGTAAGGGTTTACTTTCACCGGATGGAGAAGGTTTATTTGTGATGATATCTGTGACGGGCTTGTGAATTCTACAGGATATCTGTGTATTCTTTCGATTTTGTTTCTCTTTCGGCGAATATGATTAACTGTACGAGGGCTATCACCCCAGCGCATCGCTCTACTTTTTCCGTCCCATGTGAGGGTGGCCTTTGTGAGTATGTCACAACCAAGAAGCACATCACCGATGAGATAAGAATCTGGAACAACTGGGAACCATTTTTTACATTTTTGTTCGTCATCGATTTCAATTTCCGCCCATATCATGCCGAGAATTTTCAACGGTGTGTCTGTGATTCCCACAAGGCGAGGAGGATTCCGCCGTTTATTTATTTCCCCTCCGTTTCGTTTTGCGGTACATTCTTTGATTAAAGTATAGCCACTCCCCGTGTCTACTATGGCTTCTACTATTTTCCCGTTGATAATTACATGGATAGTGGGTGAAATATCATCTCCGTCTAGTTATGATTGTTGCCTTGGGTTTTGGGCTTGGCTCGGGGTTTGAGTGTGATTTCCCTGGGCGCGTCCAGGGCACCTACGATTTCCCCTCCGGCATCCGGATCTGCGACAATCGAAACAATGATCTAATGGAGGTTTTCTCCAACATTCCTGAAGGGTATGTGCTTTCGTCTGACAATAGGCACAATACTTGCGAGTGGGTGTTTCAAATTGTGGGAGTCTTTCGGTTTTCTCTTGAGCCAAAACGGATCTGAATTTCTCGGACTTGGTCCCGCGTAAAACTTTTCTATGGGATGTTATTTACACATATATATGAATTAATCCTTTAAAACTGCTTTATTTTCAATTCGTAAGGGTTTTCACATAATTTACTGCTCATATTTTACTGATTTCAAGCGTTATTTCATGATCTAAGAGACATTTTAGGGTAATGTAAGTGCTACGTTTAGCGCGAAGTTATGTCAGCAGGAACTGCTAGACCCATAGCTATGGCGGAAATTTGCTCCATAGCTATGGAGATCTTATGGGCAACTTTATGTTATGTCGAACCTTATGGGAATCCCATAGCCTTATCATAAATACCGGGCCTGGTCTCTGATACCAAGAACCTGCAATTCTCAACCTTCTGGACCTTGCAAAGTTCAGAAGCAGAGAACTGTTGGTGTTTCTGGTACCGGAGCCATGGGGACCAACACACAACTCGTAGCCATATCACAGGTATACCAAAAACCGGTTTTGGGTATATTTCGGGTGACCGATTTAATGGAGTATCTGGCAACCTGCGCTGGTTTGTTGACATCGAGGCTTGGAAAACACGTGGTCCTCTCTCGCATCAGTTATCTTCAGTTTTAACCTCGAATTACTCACCCCGGCGACGTCCCAGGGTGAATAAAGGGTGATAAGGGTGTGTGTGTGGTTGGGGGGTGAATGAGAGGCTGGGAACAGGTTAAAACAGGTCAAATAAAGGGGTTTAAATTGGGTTGTTTAATATGGGCGAGGGGGAAAAAAGACAACTGTTATGATTAGGGTGCGGGGGAGTTTGTACACAAGTTGTTTCGTACCCAGGTTTTGTTAGTTTTTTCGTACACTGATTTTGAGTTTCTTCGTACATATCCGGTGTCGTTTCGTAACTAGTAGTCAAGTTCAACTCTGAGCTGAGTGTACGAAAGGGCTATGGTTTCATATAGACTACGTAACAACTTTTTGGTGTACGAAACAACTTGTGTACGAACTGACTGCAGCCCATGATTAGAACCCGTATTTCTGTGTATCATTATTTAGTGTGTGTGTGTGTGTGTGTGTGTGGGGCCGGTGTGTGTGCTTGTATGACGCTAACTACCACGTGTACGCCTAACCACCCTATTAGAGCTGCCTGATCGTCTTATCACGCTTTGAATCAGGCGCCGTATCTATAGCCAACAAGAATACGGCTAGTTGGCATTGCCGTATCTTTAGACGCAGACACCCTAGGAACACGCCTGCCGTACTTTTGCCGCGGCGATCTAAATAAATAAAGTTTAGGGTATTATTTTACACTAGGACCGAATTTGCCTACACAATTGGGAGTGTGGTTTCTGTTTTCCTTATTGGATTCTAGGAAATTCTCTCTCTGAGCTTCCGTCGAAATTAATTACTTTTGGAGATAATGACATGTTGTTTATAGGGAGGGGAGGGGACAAGTGTTTACGTCCGCCACACTCTTCTTACTCTTGTGACCTGCATCGCCTCTGTTCTTCCCTTGCTGGGACACTTTTTAATGAGGATTTGGCTTTAGTTAGGAGGTTAAAGCGTGGGATTAGGTTAGATTAGTGAGTCAAAAGGGGGGGTTAGGTTAGTGTAATTTTCATATCTCCTATACACTCCCTATTTAAAAAAGTCTATATCTCAGAAAGTATTAATTTCCGACGGAAGCTCATAGAGAGAATGTTTCTTAGAATTCAATAAGGTGAACAGAAATCACACTCCCAATTGTGTAGTAAATTCGGTCCTGGTGTAAACATTTACCAAGTATAGGTAACAAAATATATAAAACAATAGATCAATAGGCGAAAAACATGAGATCAGATTTCATTTTTGTTTTTTTTTTTATTTATTACATTTGTGTCCTGACTGTGACCACTGCTGCAGGTGCTGGGGGTCACAGTCCCAGCTGGCTCTCTGTGTCCTGCTGTGACCACTGTTGCAGGTGCTGAGGTCACAGTCCCAGCTGGCTCTCTGTGTCCTGACTGTGACCACTGTTGCAGGTGCTGAGGTCATAGTCCCAGCTGGCTTCTGTGTCCTGACTGTGACCACTGTTGCAGGTGGTGAGGTCACAGTCCCAGCTGGTGTTCTGCTGCACACTAAGGCATCTCGCGCCGGCATCCCTAAAGCTTTCTGCAGGACCAGCCACCATGTGTGCTGCCTCGAGTATTGCTGCGCTGGAGGCTGTGGCAGGAGGGCAGCCACCACCAGTGGCCGGGAGCAGCAGCAGCAGTCTGCCTCAGCTGTGGGGGGGCACAGGAGGGATGGCAAGAATCACCTGGAGGCAGGCAGCTCAGGCCAAGAAGGAGAGAGGCAGTTTTGTTGCTCACAATGTAGTAAATCATTCAGATGCAAGAGTGTGCTTAAGAGACATTTCCTGACACCCAGTGGCGACCAGAATCATGAATGTCTAGAGTGTGGGAAAAGATTTAATGATAAGTCTAACCTCACCAAACACTCCCTGACACACAGTGGTGTTAAAAAATCATGAATGTCTGGAGTGTGGGCAAGGATTTACTCAGAAGTCTCACCTCACCGAACACTCCCTGACACACAGTGGTGTTAAAAAACATGAATGTCTGGAGTGTGGGAAAAGATTTACTAAGAAGTCCAGCCTCACCCGACACACCCTGACACACAGTGGTGTTAAGAAATATCAATGTCTGGAGTGTGGGCAAAGATTTACTACCTATTCAAAACTCACCACACACACCTTGAGACACACTGATTTGAGGGAGTTCAAATGTGATGTTTGTGGCAAGTGTTTCAAGACAAAGAGGGATATTGCCAGCCACGTGAAGATTCACATAAAGCACTTGTTCAACCTGAGTACACACAGTGGTGACAAGAATCATGAATGTCTGGAGTGTGGGAAAATATTTACTCAGAAGTCTCACCTCACCCGACACACCCTGACACACACTGGCTTGAGGGAGTTCAAGTGTGATGTTTGTGGCAAGTGTTTCAAGACAAAGGGTGATATTGCCAGGCACGTGAAGATCCACTTTTGAGTTGGTGTGTTGTGTGGACAAGTGTTTTTGTACCCGTGGCTGTGGCAGTGGGTGGTGGTGGTGGTGGTGATGGCAGCCGTGCCCTTGTGTTCTGTGAGGGAGTAATGGCCCCAGCAGTTGTTGGGTGGCCAGTGCAGGTGTGACTTTCAATAAATGTGTTTGTGTGTATCTTCATTTGATCTCTGGGTTGGCAGTTTAACAGTTTATGAAGAGTGGTGGTGGTGGTGATGGTGATGGTGGTGGTGGTGATGGTGATGGTGCTGGTGCTGGTGATGGTGATGGTGATGATGGTGATGGTGATGGTGATGATGGTGGTGGTGATGGTGGCGTTAATGGCGAAGTTGTTGAAGGTTCATTGCAGCAAGACACCAATAAGAATAGCTGTTAATGTCTCCATGAAGAATATAACTCCTACCATACAAGTAAGTGAAACCATACAGTCCTACTCTCTCTCTCTCTCTCTCCTCTCCTCTCTCTCTCTATCTCTCTCTTCTCTCTCTCTCTCTCTCTCTCTCTCTCTCTCTCTCCTCTCTCTCTCTCTCTGTGTCTCTCTCTGTGTCTCTCTCTCTCTCTCTCTCTCTCTCTCTCTCTCTCTCTCTCTCTCTCTCTCTCTCTCTCTCTCGGTGTATCTCTGGGTTTTTTTTTCTCATTCACTCATACTAGGTAGTAACAGAGAGCTTCTACCGAGAGGTGTCACTCCGGCCGCGTCATTTTGAATTCATGGACGGCAGCGATCCTAGCGGCAGAGGGTGCCTCTGACAGTCGCTCGTGCAGAACGAGGGGGAATCTCATCTCAGTTTTGGTGATGATGGGGTGATAATGGAAGGTGGGAGAGAGGGAAGGAAAGGAGGAATAAGGAGTAAGGAAGAAATTGGAGGGATGAAGAGTCAGAAGAGGAACTGACGAGGAAAGAAATAAGGAATCAAAGAAAGGAAGGAATTCCTCCACTCACGCGTTACCCATCTTCCCCCACCCATTCACTTACCCATTACCCCACACGCGTTACCCATCTTCCCCACCCACTCACTCACCCATTTACCATCACCCCACACCCATTCACTCACATCAAGACAACAACGACGCTGCACACAGAGGGAGGAAGTCACATCACCCCTACACCTCATGTCAAGTGCCTTGGAGTTTACCTTAGTGCTGATGGCTCCTTCTCACACCACATCACGGAGACTGTCAGGAAGGCAAGGGGGATGGCGGGCTGGGTCATGAGAACTTTTGCCTCCAGGGAAACCTGAGGTTATGCTAACCCTCTGGAAAGCCCTGGTACAGCCCTTACTGGATTACTGTAACCAGTTGTGGTCCCCTCACAAGAAAGCTGACATCCAGAGATTTGAGGCTGTTCAGAGGTCATTTACCAAGCACATAAGAGGACTACATGACCTTAACTACTGGGACCGCCTCAAAAACTGGGAATCTACTCACAGCAAAGACGGAGAGAAAGGTATCGTGCCATCTATATATGGAAGGTCCTGGACCGGTATTACCAAAACTTAATCATAGCTATGACAAATATTTATCATAACTCTTGGATATGATACATTCTTATCATACGCCATTTATCATAAGTTTGGAATCTAGCACAATTGTTTATCATAAGCGTCTGCTAAATATAGCGTCAATTGTTTCTTTAAAATGGTTATATAATCAGTAAATTTATCCTTTGACCACGTTTTATGGGTTGACACTTCTTCCCTTATGTTTATAACATGATTAAGGTAGTGACACAGATTAATGTAAATTCATTCCGAAAAAAAAGCATATAGATGTACCGTTGAGCAGTATCTGTGTAATCACGAAACAAGAGTTGCCAGATGGCGATGTTTTCGATCTAAAAGCTGTTTGTACAAAGTTGGTGAGGAACAATATGCCCTCACACGGTCTACTCGGTATTTCCTAATCGGCTATGCATCACTCAGCTCACTCAACACATCCCTATGTGGGCGAATATTCCTTCACTGAGGCTATTATTGTGTCTCGGCCCTGTTGACAGAAGGAAAGTTTATCATAGTCGCGCTAGAACTCGGTGAACTCACGCTTAGCCCTCACACGGTCTACTTGGTATTTCCTAATCAGCTGTGCATCACTCAGCTCACTCAACACATCCCTATGTGGGCGAATATTTATTCACTGAGGCTGTTATTGTGTCTCGGCCCTGTTAACAGCTGGAAAGTTTATCATAGTCGCGGAGCCGTTATCATAGTCGCGCTAGAACTCGGTGAACCCACTCTTAGCCTCCCGCTCGGTTTGTGATAGTCCCCCCACAATTTATGATATCCGCCAGCCAGTTGTGACTAAAATGGGCCATTTTGTCCAGCTATGATAAACTTTCTTAACTATGATCTCTGGTAATACCGGTCGGTCCTGGAGAAACAGGTGCCAGACCCCACGTCCTCGGCACTTCAGGCACACTTAAATGAGCGGACTGGACGCAAGTGCAGTAGAAGAACCCTCCCTTCAAAGGCCCCGGGAGATGCAAGACCTTACTGGCTGCCAGTCTGGCTCATGAAGGGCCTAAAATCTTCAACAGCCTCCACAAAAATGTGAGAAACATCACAGGGTGCTCTGTCAACACCTTTAAATATGGACTGGACAAAATACTACGGACAGTGCCGGATGAACCTCCAGTACCGGGTTACACTGCCAAATGTAGGACCTCCAACACCATACCAGACCAGGTGGCCCTGTTAGACAGGGACGCCAGGACTGGCAGCAGCGGTGGACCACCACGACTGTGAGGCTTTGCCTCTTAACAAGACCAAGTAAACCAAGTACCAAGTAAATTAGAGCTGCCTGATTGTCTTATCACGCTATGTATCTATAGTCAACAAGAAATACGGCAAGTTGGCATTGCCGTATCTTTAGACGCAGACACCCTAGGAACACGCCTGCCGTACCTCTTGCCGCGGCGATCTTAAGTCAATAAAGTTTAGGGTATTATTTTGGTCAATTTATAGTATCAACCAACCAACGATTTTCTGATGCGTCTAATGTTTTGCTGGTGTGTTTTGATGTGTTTTGAATGAATCTGCTAACCGTTTCTGTCGATTTTTTTTTTTTTTTTTTTTTTTTTTTCCATAAAAACGACACAAAAAAATGTGCCTAAACCTAACCTAACCTTTACCTATACCTAACCTAACCCATACCTAACCTAACCCATACCTAACCTAACCTAACCTTTACCTACCTTAAAAAAAAAAAAAAAAAAAAAAAAAAAAACAACAACATTGCGACAGAAACGGCTAGCAGATTCATTCAAAACACATCAAAACACACCAGAAAAACATAAGGTGCATCAGACAATCGTTGATTGGGTGAAACTATAAATTATCCATTATTTTACACTAGGACCGAAATTGCCGGATAATTTATAGTTTCACCCAACCAACGATTTTCTGATGCGCCTTATGTTTTTCTGATGTGGTTTGGTAACCTAACCTAACCATTACCGTCGGCGAGTTTTCTGATTTGTGTAGGGACGAGAATTTCGGTTGACGAGAGTACCAGTACCATGAGGCAAGGATGGGTAATGTCACCGTGGTTATGCAACTTGTTTATGGATGGAGTAATAAGATAAATCAAAGCAAAGGTTGGTGATGAGGGGTCGGACTAAACACCGCAAACCACCAGCAAACCACCCACAAACCACTGAAACCCTCACATTGCATGCAATCAATAGCAAAACATTAATATCTATCAGCAAACTACGACAAACCTCCAAAAACTACCAAAAACTACCAAAAACCTAACCTAACCTAACCTTGTGGGTGGTTTGTGGTAGTTGTTGGTGGTTTGTGGTAGTTTTTTTGGGGGTTTGTGGTTTAGTTTGCTGCAAGATTAATGTTTTGCTATTGATTTGCATGCAATGTGAGGGAGTTTCAGTGGTTTGTGGGTGGTTTGCGGTAGTTTGCGGTGTTTAGTCCGACCGGGTGATGAGAATAGATAATACAAAAGGGCAACTCAATATTATAGTGTTTGCAGATGACACTGTACTACTAACAGAGTACAAAAGATTTGCTGAAATTGATGTGAATTCAGTAGTGTTTGTGTGAGGAGGAAACTGAAGGTTACTGTGGCCGAAAGGGAAGTGATGGTATTTAAAAAATTAAGGAGTGAAGTTATTGAGTTTGAAGATAAAATTAGCATGACAGTTACGACGAAGAAAAAATTTGTTGTTTGGGCGAAATTGATATTCCAGGTGCTATATTTCCGTGCTCTCTTCTCGCTGACAACACTACAGAAGACCTGAGGTGATGGCTGATGTGCAGAGGCTTCTAAACCAAGAAAACAGTCACAGCAGAGTCTCATTTAGAGGTAAGCAAGTGGTAGGGACACAATACGTACTACCTACCACTTGCTTACCTCTTGACGAGGCTCTGTTATGACTCTGTTTTCCTAGTTCAGAAGCCTCTGCACATCAGCCATTACCTCAGGTCTTCTCTATGTGTTGTCAGCGAGAACAGAACACATTAATATAGCACCTGGAATATCAATATCACGCAAATAACTCTATGGCTCTCTGTGTCCTGACTGTCAACCATTATTGCAGGTGCTGAGGTCACAGTCCCAGCTAGTTCTCTGTATTCTGACTGTGACCACTGTTGCAGGTGGTGAGGTCACAGTCCCAGCTGGGTGTTCTGCTGCACACTAAGGCTTCTCGCGCCGACATCCCTAAAGCTTCCTGCAGGACCAGCCACCATGTGTGCTGCCGCGAGTATTGCTGCGCTGGAGGCTGTGGCAGGAGGCAGCACCACCACCACAAACTGCCGGGAGCAGCAGCAGCAGTCTGCCTCAGCTGTGGGGAGGCACAGGAGGGATGGCAAGAATCACCTGGAGGCAGGCAGCTCAGGCCAAGAAGGAGAGAGGCAGTTTTGTTGTTCACAATGTAGTAAATCATTCAGATGCAAGAGTAAGCTTAAGAGACATTCCCTGACACACAGTGGCGTCAAGGATTATGAATGTGTAGAGTGTGGGAAAAGATTTAATGATAAGTCTAACCTCACCCAACACACCCTGACACACAGTGGTGTTAAAAATCATAAATGTCTAGAGTGTGGGAAAAAATTTACTCATAAGTCTCACCTCACCAAACACACCCTGACACACAGTGGTGCTATAAAAAATTATGAATGTCTAGAGTGTGGGAAAAGATTGACTAGTAAGCTTGGCCATACCATACACACCCAGATACACAGTGGTGTTAAAAATCATGAATGTCTGGAGTGTGGGAAAAGATTTACTAAGAAGTCTAGCCTCACCGAACACTCCCTGACACACAGTGGTGTTAAAAATTATGAATGTCTGGAGTGTGGGAAAAGATTTACTAAGAAGTCTAGCCTCACCACACACACCCTGACACACAGTGTGTTAAGAAATATCAATGTCTGGAGTGTGGGAAAAAATTTACTAGAAATTCAAAACTCACCACACACACCTTGATACACACTGATTTGAGGGAGTTCAAATGTGATGTTTGTGGCAAGTGTTTCAAGACAAAGAGTGATATTGCCAGGCACGTGAAGATTCACATGAAGCACTTGTTCAACCTGAGTACATACAGTGGTGACAAGAATCATGAATGTCTGGAGTGTGGGAAAAGATTTACTATGAAGTCTAGCCTCACCCAACATACCCTGACACACAGTGGTGTTAAAATCATGAATGTCTGAGTGTGGGAAAAGATTTACTCAGAAGTCTCACCTCACCAAACACACCCTGACACACACTGGCTTGAGGGAGTTCAAGTGTGATGTTTGTGGCAAGTGTTTCAAGACAAAGAGTGATATTGCCAGGCACGTGAAGATCCACTTTTGAGGTGGTGTGTTGTGTGGATAAGTGTGGTTGTACCCGTGGCTGTGGCAGTGTGTCCTGTGTGGCAGTGGCTGTGGTAGGTGGTGGCCAGACATGGGCATGATTATAAAAAATGATTATGATTTGATTTTGATTTATCATCCGGAATAATTTTTGATTATGATTACTCGTTTTTTCCTTTTTATGATTATGATTTGATTATGATTATTTCGCTTTACGTATTTGTGATTATGATTAGATTTGTTCTATTATTGCTTGATTATGATTAGATTATGATTATAATCACATTTTATTGTGATTCTTTGTACACAGTAATGATTATTATTAAGGTCATTTTTTTGTTCAGTTATACAATTAGTCAACAGTGTTTTTATTGCAATGGACCAATTTACTCTACTTGAGGTAAGGATTGATTTGACATCTTCAAGCCTCATATAGTTGGGCAGTGATGTTGATTTTTCTATGTGAACAGATTTTTGATGATACAGCCAAAAATTNGGTGGCCCTGGCAATTAAAAAATGATTATGATTTGATTTTGATTTATCATCCGGAAAAATTTTTTGATTATGATTACTCGTTTTTTCCTTTTTATGATTATGATTTGATTATGATTATTTCGCTTTACGTATTTGTGATTATGAGTTAGATTTGTTCTATTATTGCTTGATTATGATTAGATTATGATTATAATCACATTTTATTGTGATTCTTTGTACACAGTAATTATTATTATTAAGGTCATTTTTTTGTTCAGTTTACATTAGTCAACAGTGTTTTTTATTGCAATGGACCAATTTACTCTACTTGAGGTAAGGATTGATTTGACATCTTCAAGCCTCATATAGTTGGGCAGTGATGTTGATTTTTCTATGTGAACAGTTTTTTTTGATGATACAGCCAATTTAAGTGCAGGAAAATGTTTACGCTCTAAAACGACTGGCGCCATGTTGTGACGTCACTAGCTTAGACAACAGAGCAAAACAGCTGTCAAGCGGCCGCTACTATTATGTACTACCTACAAATACACCAACTTGCATTACCCCTACTACCGCAAGATGACCAGTAATCCTCCTTCAAGTGATGTAGTAGGTATTCACTGTGTTTGTGAATATGTAAGTTGTAGTTTATAAGGAAAAAGTGGATAGACAGAGATAAGTGGCCCGTGACACTGACAAGTGACGACTTCTGGGATCGGCATTCCTTATAGGGAGCTTAAATGAACCTGCAATGACATGTAAAGCTAGACAGATAGACGAACTCATAGAGGAACAGGTAGAAATGTATGGCTTTCTTTCCCACATAAGCAAAACATACACCCTTCGTCACTCTACTCACCACTACAACCTTTACTAACCATACATTTTAACCTGTCCTCTATGGTTCGTCTATCTGTCTAGCTGTACATGTCATTGCAGGTTTCATTTAAGCTCCCTATAAGGAAGCCGATCCCAGAAAGTCATCACTTGTCTGGTGTCACGGGCCACTTTGCTCTGTCTATCCACTTTTTCCTTATAAACTACAACTTACATATTCACAAACACAGTGAATACCCACTACATCAACTTGAAGGAGGATTACTGGTCATCTTGCGGTAGTAGGGGTAATGCAAGTTAGTTAGGTTAGTAAAATAAACTATAATTTGCGGTTTGCTGAGCCAAAACAAGCCGATCAGCTGATCAGGCGAGATCTGATTTGCAGTTACTAGTCACAACCAATGACGCGCGTTCCGCCGTGTTGTGATATTTTGGCCCCAAAAGGCCATATATTTCATTTATGGTGCATTTCTCAGCAAAAAGAATATGAGTACAGTGATATGTAGCCTATATTGCACCCAAAGCTTTTAATACTCCGTGTTTTAGGTGTGAGTAAATTGGTCCATTGACACTAGTAGCGCATTTTCGTGACGTTCACCGCCCTGGTTCAGTCCAGTCCGGACCGGGTCAGGGTGGACTGATGGTCGCGAAAAAAACATCGAGACTGGCCCCGTCCCCCTCGTCGTTCCTATTGGCTGGGGGATCGAGTGGGCGGTACTGAACTGAACTGTGGAGGCGGCAGGCGTCCATCTTGTCAATATCCTTTTTGTCGTCCGCCTTTTAACCTGTGCTGAAGACTTTACAACTACCACGCCTGTGATACTTTAGTCTTATGGTCGGCCATCATGGGGTTTCATGTCTTATCAGCACCACGAGAAGCTCCTTTGGTCGCCTTCCCCGCTGACTGTAGTGCGCATGCGCCAGTTCTCCCCACAACTGGTCCAAGGTGGTCCTGGTATGTGGTCGGACCAGCCTGGACTGGGCTGAACCGTTCTAGACTGCCTCGCAAAAACAGTGACCGCCCGGGACTAGCCCCAGTCCAGACCGGGCCAGAGCGGTCGCGAAAATACGCTATAGCTTAAGGAATGTGTGACTTGTCAACAAACGCAAATCAACAACTTCACACACCTCACTCTTACCCGATTTGCTGACAATACCAATGGATATTAAGAAACACTGAGACTACTATCGGCTTCCTGAGGAAATTTTGCATCGCATTAGTATACATTTATCACTGTAATGTAAGTACAAGTATAAGAAAACAAGGGTTAAGTAAAACAGTGCATAAACATTTTCTCACACTTGTTTGGCTTCATCATCTCATTGCTCGGCTATTTATGATCACATTAAATTTCTAAGCACACTTCCTGAATCTGCACACTTTTCTGACTATGACGGTATAGGATACGTCCCAGTGTGAAAATATCTAGAGGGTCAAAATAGTCATTTGATCTTTGTTTTGCTTACATCTCAACCGCCGCGTCGCCTTCTCATGGAGCAAGCGACGGGTGAACGTTTTGTTTTCTGCGGGGATACAGCAAGAGAACAGTGACCGTTTGCAAGCGAAATTTCTCTTGCTCCCCCGCAGAAAATGCACAATGTAAGTGTCATGCTTTGCAAACATGCTTGGACCTGGAACATATATATATAAAATTAGCTAATTTATTTAGGAGAAATAGAATTGCTACATGGAAAATACAATTAAATAATCACAATAATCACATTTTAATCATTGATTATTATGAAGAAAAATATGATTATGATTTGATTATGATTAAAGCTGCAGCTTCATATTTGATTATGATTTTTGATTATGATTATACCTGTTGCTTAACTTTTGATTATGATTTGATTATGTTATGTAATCACAGCCTTTGATTATTGATTTTTTGATTAATAATCATAATCATGCCCATGTCTGGTGGTGGCAGCCGTGCCCTTGTGTTCTGTGAGGGAGTAATGGCCCCAGCAGTTGTTGGGTGGCCAGTGCAGGTGTGACTTTCAATAAATGTGTTTATTTGTAGCCCTACAACTCTGTGTTTGTGTATATCTTTATTTAATCTCAGGGTGGGCAGTTTGTTAGCAGTTTATGAAGAGTGTGGTGGTGATGGTGGTGTGGTGATGATGGTGATGGTGGTGGTGATGGTGATTTGGGGGGTGGGTGGTGGTGATGGTGGTGGTGGTGATGGGGTGGTGGTGGGTGATGGTGGTGGTGGTGGTGATGATGTGATGAGGTAATTAAACTTTTTTAAAAATTTTAAAACTAAAAGAAAAACAAGGGTTTAAAAACGGGGTAAAATTTTTTACCTTGTTTTGGGTTATTTCCCCCCCCGGCCTTTAATACATTAAATTTTTGTTTTTTGGGAAAAAACCAATGGGTTTGGAAAAGTCCCCCAAAAAATTTAAAGGGGAAAAAAAATCATTTGAAATTTTTTTTTTTTAATTTTCTATTTTAGGAAAAAGGGTTAACTTTTTTTTCCATCACAAAAACTGAGTTTGAAGGAAAAAATTTTTTTTAAAAATGAAAAATTTTTTTTTGAATTTTTAAATTTAAAAAATTTTTTTTATTTAGAAAATAAAATTTCTAATTAAATTAAAATCAAATAAACACTTTTTTCTTTTTGAAGAAAAAAAGGATTTTTTTGATAAAATGGCTTTATAAAATTTTATATTTGTTAGTTTTCCTTTTTTTGGGTTTTTATTTATTTATTTTTTACCCCGTTTGAATTTTTTTTTTTTTTAAAAAATTAAAATTTATGTTTTGGTGGGGGTGTTGGGTTTTGGGGGGGGGAAAAAAAAAAAAGGAGGTTGTTTGGGGGGGGTTTTTATTTCAAAAATTTTTTTTTTCCCCCAATTTGGGGTTTTAATTTTTTAAAACCCTGGGTTTGTTAAGGGTTTTAAAAATTTTTGGGGGTGGGGTTTTTGGGGGTTTTTTTTTTTTTTGGTTGGGTTTGGGGGTTTTTTTAAATTTGGGGGGTGATTGGTGGGTGGTGGTGTAGATTTTGGGTGGGGGGGGAAAAAAGTATAGTTTTGGTGGGCCCCATTGGGGGGGGCGATTTCCCCCGGGTTTTGGGGTTCTTTCCGGCCCAATAAAAATTTTTATTCCCCAAAAAACCCCCCCGGGGGGGGGAGCACAATCAGCCAAAAATCCCGGGTCCCCCCTTTTGTCGGAGACTTTTTTCCGCACACCCGGGGGGTCCTGGGGGGCCCCCCCCAAATTCCTCCCCCTCCGGCCGACGCGCCCCCGTTCCCCCCCTCCTCCCTGGCCGCGAGAAAAACCCCCCCCCTTTTCCCCCCCCGGGGCCCGGAGTTTTCCCCCAATTTTCCCCGGGCCCCCCAAACCCCCCCTTTTTCACCCCCTTACCCGTTCACCCCATCGTCACCGGGGGGGCCCCCCCTTCCCCCCGGTTTGGCGCACCCGCACCGGGGGAAAATTTTCCCCCCCTCCCATTTCCCCAATGCCCCACCGTCCCCTTTTTTCCCCCTCAATTTGTGGGGTCCCTGCCGAAAAAGGGGGGGTTGCCCCAAACCCCCCCCAAAAGGGAAAGGGGAGTTCGGGGCCCCCCCCGGGCCCTTCCAAAACCCCCCCTCCCCCACCACCCGGGCCTCGGGGGGCCTGGCGGGGCCCCGGTCCCCCCCCCCTTTACGTCCCCCCCGAAAAGGCCCCCCTAACCCCCCCGGGAGCCACCCCCTTTGGGGGGCAAACCCCCGGGGGTCCCCCCTTCCTGGGGCACCCCAAAAAAGGGGAAAAGTGAAAACCCACCCGGGGCCTTCCGTCCAGGGCCCCCGGGAGGCTTATCCCCCCCGCCCTCCAGGGGGATTTTTTCGTTTTCCAAAGGCTTTAAAAAAAAATAAAAACCCCCCGGTCCCGTTTCTTCCCCGGGGAAACCCCCATTTCCCTAAACCGGGGCGGGGGCCCCCGGACGGCCCCCCCAACCCAGAAAAAACCCCCTTCCCCGGGGGGGCAAGAAATTGGGGAAAATTACCCTGCCTTCAAAATCCCACCCCCCCCCTTGAAAATTCCACGGCATTTCGCCCCAAAAAAGGGCTACCCACGGGGGGGGGGAAAAAGCTTCCCCGGGCCCCCCAATTAAAAATGCACCGAAGGGGTTTTTCTTAACCCGGGGGCCAGCCCGCCTTTGGGAAAAGGGAGGGCCCCCCCGTCATTTAAGGGCCCCCCCTCCCCCCCCTTTGGGAAACCTTTTTAAACCCTTCCCCCAATTTAAAAAAAGTTTAAAAAAAAACTCAAATGGGGCCCCGGGAAGGCTAACGCTTTTCCCCTTTTCCCTTCCCCAAACCGGGGCCCAGACCCTGCCCCTTTTGCCCGCCACTTTTCCCCTTTCCCCCTTCCCCCCCTTTTAAGCCCGGAAGCCGGGACCCAAAAAAGGCGGGCCCATTTGGGGGGACTGGGAAATTTCCCAAAAGGTTGGGCCCCGCCCCCCCAAAATTGGTTTAATCCAAGGGGGGTCCGAGGCCCCCAGAACCCCAACCGTCCAAACATTGGTCCCTGGGAAAAGGGGGTTTCTTTTAAAACGGGGGCCCCCAGCTTTCCTTTCCCACCTTTTACCCAAAAATGCAAAAAGGGGCTCCTTCTCCCTTTGGGGCCACGGGCACATTCTGTTAAACTTCTTTAGTAAAACAAAAAAATTTTGGGGCCTTTTTTGGGGGGTTTATGGGGGAAAAAACTCAAATCCTTAAACCATTTAAAAAATTTTGGTCACGGGACGGAACCCAAACTTAAACCCCCCCGGTCTTTTTTCCCCTTGATTCCCCCAAAGCCCGGCAAACCCCTACGCGTTCTAAGCCCCTCCCTTTTTTTCCCCCCCCCGAACTTTTCCCCCCCCCAAAAACCCCCCCCTTTTGTGGGGCTTCTCTCTTTCCCTTCCCCCTCTCAGAGATTGGAAAAAATTTTTAAAATAGGGGGCTTGGGCCAAAAAAATTTTTCCCCCAAAACTTTCCCCGTTTCCTCCCGTTTACCCCCTCCCAAAAACCCCAAAAAACTCCCAAACAGGGGGGTTTCCCGGGAAAACGCAAAGGGGAAAACTGGGGGACACGCACACCGGCCCCCCTCGCCCTTTACGCAACCCAGCGGCCCGGGGGGGGTTTTTTGTTTATGCCCTTCCCAAACCGCGGGTTTTCCCCGGGTTTTCAAAAAAAAGCTCCTAATTTTGGGGGGGAAAATGGGGGAGTGAAATGGGTGAACCCCCCCTTTTCACCCATTGGGGCCCCCAACGGGCCGATGGTTTTTCGCTGGGGCCTACAGGGGTTTAAACAAACCCCTTCAAAAAAGGCCTGCCTTCAGCACAAACCCTTTAGTTTAGGGCTCCCCCGGGGGCTGCAAGGCCCCCTTTTTTTTTTCCCTTGGTTTTTCGGGCCGCAAAGGTTCCCCGCCCGGGCCCCCGGTTCTCCCCACCGCCTTTTCCACCCTTGGGGGTTTTGGGGGTCCGGGCTGGGGTCAACTAAGCCTCCAAAACTTCTGCCCGTAAAATACCCTGGGGATTAGTGGCCTGGGTCCCCATGCCCCCGGGGGTGGGGGCCAAAAACCCCCCTTTTCCCTTTTCCCAATCCCGGTTTCCCCCTCCCCAGAAATTTTCCGGGTTTTCCCGTTTTAGCCCCCCACCCCCCCAAAGGGGGTACCGGCCTCAAAGGGGAAAAAAATTCCGGGGCCCAAAAAATCCCCAGTACCCTCTCCCCCCCAGACTTCTCCCACCCCCTTTCCGTTTTAAATTTGGGGGTCTTTCCTTTTCCCAAGAGAGAAAAAATAATTTCCTGGCCCCGGCCCCCCCCGCCCCCACAACCCCCAAAGAAAAAATTTTTGGGGGGGCATTCGGCCCCCCGTCCACCCACTCGCCCTCCAGGTGCACCCCTTCCCCCTTTTTTTAAAAAGCCCGGAAGCCCTCACCCTTTTTTTTCGAGTTTTTTTTAAAACCCAAAAAACCCCCCCCCTTGCAGGGACCCCGGGGCCCTTGGTTTCCTTCCCCTAATCCGGGGTTTTCTCCACATGGACCGCTTCGGGGTGGGAAAAATAAATCCAAAAAACCGGGAAAAAATCCCCTCCCGCGGCCCTTTTGGGGGGGTTGGGCGGCCGTTATGCCGGAAAGGGGGGAGTGGGACCAACGGCCCCTTTTTTTTCCCCCCCTTTTTCCCAGGAGGCCCCAAAACCAAAAAAGTTTCCCCTTTTTGGACCCACTTTCAACCTCCCCCTCCCCCCACGCTTCCCCTGCCCGGGTTTTCCCAAAAACTCTCCCAAATGAAAAAAACCCATTCCCCCACCGGGGGCAAAATGGTTGGGACCCCACCGAGCCCCCTTTTTGACCCCCTTTTTTTCTTTCACGGCCTTTCCCCTGGGGAACACAATGACAAATTCCCCCCCTTTTTAAATGCTTCCCCTTTTTCACCCCGGGGGCCCCCCCGGGGGCCAATTTTACCCCCTGGAACCGGGAAATGTTACCTAACCACCCCCCCAAAAAGGGGCAAAAAATTTTCCCGTGCCCACCCCACAAAACCCTTGGGCCAGCCTCGCCCAAACCTTCGGATCCCCTCCCTCCCCAAACCCCTCGGAAAACCCCCCAGCGACGCTCGGTTTTTCCCAAACGGCTCCTTTTAAAAACCCCCCCCCTCCCAATGGGGCCCTCAAAACCCCCCGCAACCCACCGCACCCCAAAAACCCCCAATAAGGGGGAAAACCCAAAACCTTACGGCCCCCAAAACAAAACCCCTAACGTACGCCAAAAGGTCCCCTTTCCCTGGGGATCTATATAGTTCCCCCCCAAACCCGGATAAAGCCCACCAAAATTTGGTCCCTTTTCTCACGTCTTTTCCCCCCCCCAAAATACAAATAAGGGGTGGGCCCCACATCACTACCCACGCCCAAAAAAGTATTAACACAAAACCCCAAAAAAAAAAGGGGTTTTTTAGGGACAAGAAAAAAAGGGGGGAACTGGGTTCCCCCCCAAGAAAAATTTTTTTTAAAACTGCCAGCGTCGGGGCCCCAAAATGGGGAAGGCTCTCGGGAAAAAATTTAAAAAAGGCAGTTTTTGGGGATCGGGAACCCCGGGGGGGGGAAATAAAGGCGATTAACCCGGGCCCCAAAGGGAAACCCCCCCAAGCCCCCCCCTCGTTTTTTTCCCCGGGTTCACCCGACAAGGAAACTCCCAAAAGGGACCCCAACCCCAAAAAGGGGGTTTGAAATAAACACCCCCCCGGGGGGAAAAAAATTTTAAAAAAAAAAATTTGGGGGGGAAAATTGGTTTTAAAATGTAAAAAAACCAAAAGGGTTTTTCTTTCCCCCCCGGGGGGTCTTTCCCCCCCCCCAAGGGTCAATAAAACCCGGGGACCCCCCCCCCCAGAGAGGGGGGTGGGAAAGCCCAAACGGGGGGGAAATCAAATGGGATAATTGTAAGGGGGGGGGGAAAACCGGGAAGAAGGGGGTTTTAATTTTGGGCCCCCCAAAATTTTTTTTCCCCCCCCCGGGAAAAAACTTCTCCCCTTCCCCCGGAAAAACCCCCGGTTCCCCCCTTTTCCCCCAAAAACCCCGGTTTCCCCCCTCCCCCGCGCGCAAAAAGGACCTTTTCTTCATTTGGTTAAAACCACCCGTATACCCCCAACCCATCCCCCTTTCGGGTTGACGCCCTTCCCGGAAGAAATAACCCATCCCCCCCTTTTCCCCCCCGCCCCCCCCGTTTTTTTCCCATCTGGAAAATTGGGGATTAAAACGAAAAAGGCTTTCCCCCATGTTTTCCCCCCATTGGGTCCCGGGGGTTTTTTACCCCCCTCCCCATCCCCCGGAGGCCTCTGGGAAAATGGGGCGCCACCCCCACAAAGCATAAAAAAAAACCCGCAGAAAACAGTAGAATTATACAGTCATGATATAAACTACTGTGTAACATCTTCAGTGGCACATAAAAATCAGTAGGGGATGCTAAAATTTCGTAATATTTGGCGGCTGGCGACTTCACTGCAGGTGGCGACTTCACTGTTATCTAGGGTAGGTAGTAGTAGCAGTAGCATAAGGGGTTTGTAGTTGTGTAGTAGTATACTAGTAGGTGGAGGAGTAGTAGTAGTAGTAATATAACATGATCAATCAATAATCATATAGTGTGTGGTAATATTTGAGGTATTTAATATATTGAGGTAATTTAATGGATTATCTGGCAACCTGCGCTGTTTGTTGACATCGAGGCTTGGAAAACACGTGGTCCTCTCCATCAGTTATCTTCAGTTAACGTCGAATGACTCCCCCCGCCGACGTCCGGTGAATAAAGGGTGAGTAAGGGTGTGTGTGTGTTGTGGGGTGAATGAAGGCTGGGAAACAGGTTAAAACAGGTCAAATGAAGGGTTTTAAATTGGGTTGTTATTAGTGGGCGAGGAGGAAAGCAACTGTGATGATTAGGGTGACAGGGAGTTTCGTACACAAGTTGTTGCGTACCCAGGTTTTGTTAGTTGTTTCGTACACTGATTTTAAGTGTTTTCGTCCCATATCCGGTGTCGTTTCGTAACTCTAGTAGTCAAGTTCAACTCTGGGGAATGATACAAAACGACATGGTTTAAATATAGACAAAGTAACAACTTTTTGGTGTACGAAACAACTAGTGTACGAACTGACTGCAGCCATGATTAGAACCCGTTTTTTCTGTGTATCATTTAGTGGTGTGTTGCTTGTATGAAGCTAACTACCACGTGTACGCCTAACCACCCTATTAGAGCTGCCTGATCGTCTTATCACGCTATGAATCAGGCGCCGTATCTATAGCCAACAAGAAATACGGCTAGTTGGCATTGGCCGTATCTTTAGACGCAGACCCCCTAGGAACACGCCTGCCGTATCTCTTGCCGCGGCGATCTAAGTAAATAAAGTTTAGGGTATTATTTTACACTAGGACCGAAATTGCCTACACATTGGGAGTGGGGTTTCTGTTTACCTTATTGGATTCTAGGAAACATTTTCTATGAGCTCCGTCGAAAAATCATTACTTAGAGATAATGACATGTTGTTTATGGGGAGGCGAGAGACAAGTGTTTACGTCCGCCTCACTCTTCTTCCTCTTGTGACCTGCACCGCCTCTGTTTTCCCTTTTGCCGGGGACACTTTTTAATGAGGATTTGGCTTTAGTTAGGAGGTTAAAGCGTGGGATTATGTTAGGTTAGTGAGTAAAAAGGGTGAGGTTAGGTTAGTGAAAATTTTCATATCTCCTATACACTGGGGTGCCAATAGCGCATAGGGGTAATTTTTCAAAGTCAATTTTTTTTCCCACGTACTTTGTGGTATTCTGCCTTGTACTTAGAAACTGTCGTGTGCAAAGTTTTCAGGCTAATCGGTTGATATTTAGAGGTGGCGGATCGATCTTGAACATTTCCTCTCTTCGCCGCAGATCATGACTGAAGTTTGGCTTCTTGGCCATAGTGTTCCTACTATCACAGAGCAAAAACTTCCCAGCCGTGGAGACGTTTTACGACGATTTTTCTACGCACACAAGGAAGAGAAGAAGACGGTGCAGCAGAGTGCAGCTGAGGCTGCAAAGGAGGTTCTCGACTTCTGGACACGAGCTAGGATCCCCCCCATCGCAGAAACTAGCGTGAGGAGGAAGATTACTGGACTTTTCGACGAGTGGAAGATCCTGAGCAAAAGCAAGAATAACTCTGGAGTCACGCCTGCCGAAAAACAGAAGACCTTCCAAAAGTCTCCCAGACCTTTTGGGAAACATCGCCCACTCCGACGCCCTCACTCTGATGACCATTCCTGAAGACAAGGAATTCTTCTTGCCCAGGGGGAGAAGGGGAGGCGGGGTTCGATGGCTGGTCTGGACAAGAAGCTGAAAGAATGGGTTTTGCTGACGTGAAAGCTTCTCTCTCACGTAGCCGTCAACAGACGCCAAAAGGAGAAGAGATGGGTGGAGCTGGAGTCGTCATCGCTGAGTCATCAAGTCCAGCCAACGCTGCCAACACATCGACTTCTTCTTCCGACGCCGGGGTCGCTTCCCACCAAAGCGATTGAAGACACGGGGCACGAAGTCCGTCCTATCCCTGATCTCGTCGGAGCCCTTGACAGAACGGGGGTCATTTAGCCGCCAACCCCCTTCGAATTGTGGGGGGCTTACGGCAAGTAGCTTGGGCCTGATCCACAAGAGCTTGTGCTGAACCCCCGAGTCCATTCGACAGGCAAGAGCGAAGTACAGGCCCACTTTGGCGAAGGACATCAAAGAGACTTTCAGTCTCTTACCCCTTTTACCGTTCATTGGGACGGGAAGATCCTTCCTCAGGACGATGGCACTCGCGCCGAAAGACTCGCCATCCTCGTCACAGGAGAAGGAGTGGAGAAGCTCCTAGGAGTCCCGAAACTGCACTCCGGACTGGGTTGCCGCCGCTACAGCTGTTGTTCGAGGCTCTAAAAGACTGGGGGGTCCAGGAACGAGTCGTGGCGATGTGCTTCGACACAACCAGTGCCAACACTGGAGCCATCAATGTGCATGCACCATCTTGCAACAGAAGATCGGCCGGCCCTCGTTTCACTTGCTTTTCCGTCATCACGTCCACGAAACTTGTCCTTGAGAAGGCCTTTTCTACGTGTTTGGGGTCATCTTCTGGTCCTGGGGTCACCATCTTCTCTCGCTTCAAGGACTACTGGTCTTACATCAACCAGTCGGCAATAAAACCCCCCCACCACGAAGATCTGCCGGAGACTCTGGGCTCAAGAGGGACGATCTCATTCAAGGTTTGAAACGTCTGCTTCAGGACAAAGCAGCCCCCTGACGACTATAAGGAACTCGCTGAGCTGAGCATTCCTTTTTCCCCGGCGGCGCTCTTCCGAAGACCGATTTCCCTAGCCCCGAGCGCTTCATCGAGCGCGTTGGATGGCGCGTATCATTTACGCTCTGAAGATGATCTTGTTTCGGGCGCAGCTGACGGAGTCGTCACACCTCGAGAAATGTCAGCCCTCCAGCGGTTCTCATCGTTCGCAAACCGAGATCTACGTCCTGCGATGGTTCGAATCGACGGTTCCATCCTACGCTCCCCCCAACGATCTTTGGGTTCGCTAAGGACATCCTTTAGTACCACGACGAAAGTATTCGGAAGGCCTGCTTCACCACTCTGAGCCGCCATTTTGGTACTTGAGCGAAGATCTCATTGGCCTGTCACTGTTCGACTCACGTCTCCCTGTCTCCGACAAACAAGCAATTGTACAGGCCATTCTCTAAAGATGAAGAGCCGAGGAACCCGCCAAACGAATAAACCTCCCATCATCACAAGTTCCTGCGGCAACACTGCCCCTTTTTCGCCACAAAAAAATTCCTTCCGCCTCTTCGAAGCTCTTGATATCAAGACCGACTTCCTGTCCGCCAACCCTCGGAAGTGGCAGGAAGAGGAATCGTACGTCGAGGCCTGCCGCCGAATCGAGGGACTTCGCGTCGTCAACGCACAGCCGAGCGAGGAGTGGCGTCATCCAGTCCTTCAACCCCGGCTGACCAAAGACGAGGAAAAGCGCCGTTTCCTCCCCAAGTTGTGGAGGCCCATCGCCATCAAAAGCCCGGGACCTCGAAGGGTTCCCTTCCCCGGCCAAGCCCGGCCACAATGAGTGGGGTGGCTCCCCATGATACCCCCCCCCCCACCGAGGGGCTAATACTCACCAAGAGGGGGACCAGCAGCCCTGCTGGGGAAAGGGAGTCGGCTTGTCCGCTTTTAAAAGATGAAAATCCCCTCCTTAATAGGCCAGTGCATAAGGGGAAATAACAAAGTTGTAATCGCCACCCCTAAATATCAACCGATTGAGGTCAAACTTTGCATACGATGGTTTCTTGCATAGATGACCATTACATCAAAGTAGGAAAAAAAAATTCAAACTTTTTATTTTTATTGGCACCCTACTATACACTCCTTCCTATTAAAAACTTCTTATATCTCGGTAAGTAGTGATTTCCGACGAAAGCTCATAGAGAGATGTTTCTTAGAATTCAATAAGGTGAACAGAAACCCCATCCCCAATTGTGTAGGCAAATTCGGTCCTGGTGTAAACATTTACCAGTATAGGATAACAAAAAAATATAAAACAATAGATCAATAGGCGACAAATGAGATCAGATTTTTTTTTTTTTTTTATTTATTTATTTAATTTGTGTCCTGACTGTGACCACTGTTGCAGGGTGAGGTCACAGTCCCAGGGTTGGCTCTGTGTCCTGACTGTGACCACTGTTGCAGGTGCTGAGGTCACAGTCCCAGCTGGCTCTCTGTATCCTGACTGTGACCACTGTTGCAGGTGCTGAGGTCACAGTCCCAGCTGGCTCTCTGTGTCCGACTGTGACCATGTTGCAGGTGGTGAGGTCACAGCCTAGCTGGGTGTTCTCTGCACACTAAGGCATCTCGCGCCGGCATCCCTAAAGCTTCCTGCAGGACCGGCCACCATGTGTGCTGCCCTCGAGTATTGCTGCGCTGGGGCTGTGGCAGGAGGCAGCAGCACCACCGTGGCCGGGAAGCAGCAGCAGCAGTCTGCCTCAGCTGTGGGGAGGCACAGGAGGGATGGCAAGAATTACCTGGAGGCAGGCAGCTCAGGCCAAGAAGGAGGGAGGCAGTTTTGTTGCTCACAATGTAGTAAATCATTCAGATGCAAGAGTAAGCTTAAGAGACATTTCCTGACCACAGGGGCGTCAAGGATTATGAATGTCTAGAGTGTGGGAAAAGATTTACTCAGAAATCTAGCTTCACCCATCCACCCTGACACACAGTAGTGTTAAAAATCATGAATGTCTGGAGTGTGGGAAAAGATTTGATGTTAAGTTACCCTCACCCGACACACCCTGACACACAGTGGTGTTAAAATCATGAATGTCTGGAGTTGGGGGGCAAAGATTTACTCAGAAGTCTCACCTCACCCGACACACCCTGACACACAGTGGTGTTAAAAATCATGAATGTCTGGAGTGTGGGAAAAGATTTACTCAAAAGTTTAACCTCCCCGAACACCCCCTTTGACACACAGTGGTGTTAAGAAATATAAATGTCTGGAGTGGGGGCAAAGATTTACTACCTATTCAAAAACTCACCACACACACCCTGACACACACTGATTTGAGGAGTTCAAATGTGATTTTGTGGCAAGTGTTTCAAGACAAAGAAGGATATTGCCAGCCACGTGAAGATTCACATAAAAGCACTTGTTCAACCTGAGTACATACAGTGGTGACAAGAATCATGAATGTATGGAGTGTGGGAAAAAAATTTACTCAGAGTCTAGCCTCACCCAACACACCATGACACACAGTGGTGTTAAAAAATATGAATGTCTGGAGTGTGGGCAAAAGTTTACTCAGAAGTCTCCCCCTCAACCAACACGCCCTGATACATAGTGGTGTTAAGAAATATCAATGTCTGGAGTGTGGGAAAAGATTTTATTTTCAGTCTCACCTCAACACACACGCCCTGACACACAGTGGTGTTAAAAATCATGAATGTCTGGAGTGTGGGCAAAGATTTTATGCTAAGTGTGACCTCACCAAACACGCCCTGACACACAGTGGTGTTAAAAAAATCATGAATGTCTGGAGTGGGGAAAAAAAGATTTTATGTTAAATCTGCCTCACCAGACACGCCCTGACACACAGTGGTGATAAAAATCATGAATGTGTAGATTGTGGTAAAAGATTTTATGTTAATTCCACCTCACCCAACCAACCCTGACAAAACAGTGCTGTTAAAAATCATGAATGTGTAGAGTGTGGGAAAAAGATTTACTCACAGTCTGCCCTCAACCAACACACCCTGACACACAGTGGTGTTAAGAAATATAAATGTCTGGAGTGTGGGGAAAAAATTTACTAGAAATTCAAAACTCACCATACACACCTTGAGACACACTGGCTTGAGGGAGTTCAAATGTGATTTTTGTGGCAAGTGTTTCAAGACAAAGAGGATATTGCCAGGCACGTGAAGTTTCACATGAAGCACTTGTTCAACCTGAGTACACAGTGGTGACAAGAATCATGAATGTCTGGAGTGTGGGAAAAGATTTACTCAAGTCTGCCTTCACCCAACACGCCTTTAGACACACTGGTTTGAGGGAGTTCAAGTGTGATGTTTGTAAGAAGTGTTTCAAGACAAAGAGTGAAATTGCCCGCACATGAAGATCCACTTTTGAGGTGCTGTGTTGTGTGGAAAGTATGGTTGTAGGAGTGTGGTAATGGGTGGTGGTGGTGGTGGTGGACAGAGTTTTACAGGGTGTGGTGGTAATGGGTGGTGGTGGTGGACAGTGTTACATGTGTGGTGGTAGAAGTGTGGCAATGGGTGGTGGTGGTGGACAGTGTGTTACATGTGTGGTGGCAGGAGTGTGGCAATGGGTGGTGGTGGTGGTGGTGGACAGATGTTACATGTGTGGTGGTAGGAGTGTGGCAATGGGTGGTGGTCGTGGACAGTGTGTTACATGTGTGGTGGTAGGAGTGTGGCAATGGGTGGTGGTGGTGGACAGTGTTACATGTGTGGTGGTAGGAGTGTGGCAATGGGTGGTGGTGGTGGTGGTGGACAGTGTTACATGTGTGGTGGCAGGAGTGTGGCAATGGGTGGTGGTGGTGGTGGACAGTTTTACATGTGTGGTTGAAAGCCGGGGCGTCTCATAGTGTTGGGTTGTGTTCGTATTCAGTGTTATAGTGTTGTGGCTTTGCTTATCCAACAGTTATAGTGTGATGGTGATGGCATGCATGGTGGTGGTGCCCGAGATGTTGTCAGCTGGCCAATCGGGTTCTCACCTAGTAGTTATAATGAGAGGTAAATATTAATGATGTTATTGCTATACCAAACATTATCCCCACACTACTTACATGACTTCACTGAGATTTTCTACTAGATATTTATATGAGCACTGAGATATTTCATGTATTTATTGATCAATATTTGTTGCCCTGACAGTTTTGTGTGGCATGAAGGAGTGATGGCGGTGTCTTAGGGGTCAAAATGCAACCTGGCCTGTACAAGATGACCTCTGATGACCTCTCAGGTGTTACAGGGTAATTCACAAGCCAGGCGACAGGTGGGGAGGAGGAAACTGTTGTTTTGTTCTAGTGGGTGTACAGTTGTTACTATAGTCTATTCACTTAGGCTGGATTCTTGGGAGCTGCTCGCTGCCTAGCCGAGTTTTTAAGGACGTCGCTGATTGGCTGATAGACTCCCGGGGTGGGTGGCGATACTTGCCTAACCGCAACCCCAAAAAACCTTGCGTTTCCTCAGAAAAATATTCATATTTCTGGGTTTACTCATCTCTTACACAAGATAGGCCTATTTTGTTTGCAGCAGTGAATCAGGCAGTGATTGTTCAACAACAACACGCCATTTTTAACTCAATAGGGTAAAAAATAAAGTCACGACTATCACAAGAGTAGGCGGACTTTTAGGTTTTCAGTGCATTTAAATGTTGTACTCCTACCCGATATTACCAAGCTACCAGATTATATTTATGAAAGCTGAGCCTACCATGTGTTCATAATACATTGTTGCATATCATGAGCATAAAAAAATTACCCCTAAAACTTACAGTAATATTAAGATAATTGAAGGAAAGTAAAAGTGTATAAACATTCTTTTTTGCTTATTTTGCTTCAACTCGCTGTAACTCCATCAGTTTTGGTTGCATTCAATTTTTCAAGCACTGTTTCAAAATCCATATACTTTTCCGTTCCTGTGGTATGTAGCCCGTACCAATAAGGAAAAGAGTAAGTAGGTGGTCAAAATGGCTAAGAAAGTAAAACTGTTTCAAAAATGGCACAGTGACGGGTGAGCATTGCTCCCTCCCTATTGTACAGTAGAGACTTCTCGGGAGTGCTATCAGAGGCTCCACCCCCACGGCACCAGTTTGAAACAGTTTAACTTTTTTAGCCATTTTGACCACCTACTCTTTTCCTTATTGGTACGTGCTACATACCACAGGAAGCGGAAAAGTATAAGGATTTTGAAACCGTGCTTGAAAATTTAATGCAACCAAAACTGATGGAGTTACATCGAGTTGAAGCAAAATAAGCAAGAAAGAAGTTTATACACTCTTACTTTCCTTCAATTATCTTAATATTACTGTAGTCTTAGTGTATTTTTTTATGCTCATGATATGCAACAATGTATTATGAACACGATGGTAGGCTCAGCTTTCATAAATATCATCTGGTAGCTTGGTAATATCGGGTAGGAGTACAACATTTCAATGCACTGAAAACCTAAAAGTCCGCCTACTCTTGTGATAGTCAGTCATGACTTTATTTTTTACCCTAAATTTAGTTATGAATGATGTGTTTAAAGATATTTGTTTGAATGATATGTTATGGCGTGTTGTTGTTGAACAATCACTGCCTGATTCACTGCTGCAAACAAAATAGGCCTATCTTATGTAAGAGATGAGTAACCCAAGAAATATGAATATTTTTCTGAGCAACGCAAGGGTTTTGGGTTGCGGCGAGGCAAGTACCACCACCATCGCCACCCAGCCCGAGTCTATCAGCCAATCGGCGACGTCCTTACAAAAATCAGCTAGGCAGCGAGCAGCTCCCAACCCGGAATCCCGCTTTAAATGAATAGACTATAGTAATGCTATACTAGATTTAAAAGATGATCAGTTTTCAAAGAGCTAGTGGAGATGTTTTTAAAAAGAAAATTTTCACTACCGTAGATAACACTATAGTTGCCAGTCACTTGCCACTGCACTAATGTCGCCAGGCACAATATGTTACGAATTTAGCATCACTACAGCCTTGTATGTGCCCCTGAAGACATGTAGTGGGATGTACATAATATAAACTACTGTGCATGCCTCTTCAGTGGCACATACGTACAAGGCTGTAGTGATGCTAAAACTCGTAATATATTGTACCTGGCGACATTAGTGCAGTGGGAGTGACTGGCGACTATAGTGTTATCTTCGGTACATTAATATAAATAAAACTTCTTATGGACTTCAATATTTTTTTAGCTACATATATTTAAAAAGTACAAAAACATTTGTTAATTTCTCGAGTGGTGATTCATATTTGCTTTAAACAATATATAGTGTATAGTCTATTTTTTTTTACAGTCGGCGCAAAAAACTTAGGACGAGAATAACGTCCTAAATTTTTTTGCCAATTCCGGTGAGAGCGATTGTTTTTTTTTTAGTTTTTGTATATCTGGCAGTGTGTTAGTGTGTCTGCGTAGATTCCTCGCTGCTCCCCGCTCTGTATCTTCCAAGTCATCATAGGAAGAGGTTGTTGTGTTTGGTTCTCCAACCTTCCTACAGCTCTTTCGCCCCTCCATCTTCTACCGCCTCCTCCAGGTCTACTAAAGCATTATGCCGGCAAATCTATACCATTGTGAAGAAGACACATATAGTAACCTTGTATCGAAGTGGGAAAACCATGGGCCAGATAGCGGGGGAGAGGGTGTGTTTCCAAACATACCTCTCGGTGTGGTGCAGGCGGGCGAAAAGATGGGGAGTTAGAGGACTGTTTTGGCGATGAAGAAAGGGTCAGGGCGACCAAGAAAAACTTCAAAGAAGACTGATAAACTGCTCAAAAGGATTAATGACATCAACAATCCTTTTGAACAGTTTATCAGTTTCTTTGAAGTTTTTCTTGGTCCCCCTGACCCTTTCTTCATCGCCATAACAGTCTCTAACCCCACCATCTTCGCCCGCCTGCACCACACCGAGACGGTGTTTTTGGGAAACACACATCCCCCTTTGCTATCGGCCCATGGTTTTCCCACTTTGATACAAGGTTACTATATGTGTCTTCTTCACAATGGATATAGATTTGCCCGGCATAATGCTTTAGTAAACCTGGAGGAGGCGGTAGAAGATGGAGGGGCGAATGAGGCTGTAGGAAGGTTGGAGAACCAAACACAACAACCTCTTCCTTTGATGACTTAGAAGATACAGAGCGGGCAGCAGCGGAGGAGTCTACAGCAGACACACTAATACACTGCCAGATATACAAAAAACTTAAAAAAAATTCAATCGCTCCCACCGAAAATTGGCAAAAAAGCTAAGGACGTTATTTTCCCCTCCTAAATTTGTTGGCGTCCTAAGTTTTTTTGCGCCGACTGTATTATGGTCAAAATGCAAATAAGGAAGCCACGCCCCTGCCTCCCCCTCTATTTACGGGGCAGCTGATTGGTGCATTCCTCGTATCATCACTACCAATCACAATATCTTCACTACTTAACAGCGGCGTGACCACTGGACAAAGCAATCTTCACTACAGAGGGAGTTTTGATTTTGTCACCCTCTGTAGTGAAGATTGCTCTGTCCAGTGGTCACGCCGCTGTTAAGTAGTGAAGATATTGTGATTGGTAGTGATGATACGAGGAATGCACCAATCAGCTGCCCCGTAGAATAGAAGGGCAGGCAGGGGGCGTGGCTTCCTTACTGCATTTTGACCATAATAAATAAAATAGACTATAGTAGCAAATGTGTGAGGTCGTTAAGACAAAAATAATGGTATACAAATCAAACTTTGGATCTGTAGAATCAAGAAAAAGTTTACAGCAAGACAAGAACAGATCAGTTAATTAAACAATAAATATATATATTATAGTAATTCAATATATTATTATAATCATATATAATAGTAATACAATTTAATATAATCAAATAAATAATACTGGAGAGTGAGGCAGAAGTTGTGTTTGAAGTTAAATATCACAAAAAGTAGCATAGAAATAGTCTTAAGTCTCTAATAGGGGACAGCCTCTCCGGAGAAACAACCGATTGGAATGATTAAAGCTAAACAAAGTAATGCGTCAAGGCAATTTTATTCAGATGTAAAACCACATAATGTACATATTTATATATGCATATACTGTCAGGGTCACGTCAAGAAGTCTTACGGCGGATTGGCATAGCCCACAGTGTTATGGACTCGCTCAGCAGGAGTATTTGGCGTTGTCGGTACCTGTGCAGGAGGACAAAGATCCGGCTCTTCAAGTCGCTTTTGATCCCTGTCTTATTAATGGTTATGAGACATGGACACTAAACAGCTTCTTGAAGAGGCAATCGATGCTTTAGTAAGTAAGTGTCTTCGCAGAATCACGGGTATCGCTGGGATGATTACGTGTCAAACCAGCGATTGCACCGTGAGACTAAATCGAGGCCTATTACCTGCATAGCCCGTCAGCGCCAACTTGGGCTATATGGGCATGTGGCACGCTACCCTGAAACCAATCCTTTCCACGGGTTGTATCTGTAAGAGACAATCCGGCGTGGAGGAGGCCAAGAGGGCACCACATGTCCCCACAAGGCTCGTGGCTGGGGCAAGTTGATGCTGCTCTGTCGAGAGCTGCTTGGTGTGGGAAGGCAGCCTGCATGGGGACTCGCGCGTGGTGACCCCGGGAGTGGCGTCGTGGGTGGCCGAGGTGACGCGCCTCCAATGATGGATTGATCCTGCAAGAACACACTGTTAACACTCTAGCTGTACTGTGAAGACGGCAATAATACGTCTAATACAAATTACATGGCAAGCGGCAAGCGAGTTTAAGTTCTCTCATGATTTTTCCCTTTTGCCTAATCTCCAGACGCTCTTCTGAGTATTTATGACTTAGATATTTTGAAGTTAAATAGTCTTTGTAAATTTAAACTCTTTGAAAACTGATCATCTATTAGCATTACTAGTAACAACTGTCTCTACACTAGAATGAGCAGCATCATTACAGTGGTAGAAGTTGTTACAGCAAAACATCAGTTCTCCTCCTCTCACCTGTCCCTGGCTGTGAATGACCCTGCAACGCCTTAGAGGTCATCTTGTACAGGCCCAGTGTTGCTTTTCGCCCCCTAAAGGGCCGGTTGCCCACCCCAGCGGTGGTGGGGGGACGTCACTGTTGGGCGGTGACGGCAGCCTTTAAGCGGACTGGTGGGACCCGGCCGTAAGACACCACCATTTCTTCACGCCGTCACTCCTTATGCCACACAAAAAACTTCGGGGCAAACAATATTGATCCATAAAAATGAAATATCTCAGGCTCATATAAATACCCCAGTAGAAATATTCAGTGTTTTCATCACAAAGAAATGATCCGTGTAGTATTTGTGTGTAGTACAATGGTGGGTGTCCAGTATAACCACCACTACTACTATGGTGAGGGGGAGGGGAGATGATGATTTGTCTCTGATACTAGGAGGGGAAGGTGTGTGGGTGTGGGTGTGTGTGTGTGTGGTGTTTCCCTAGCCATAAAAAAAAAGTAAACCCTTACTATGTGACTAAAAAATGTATCTTGTGAGTCAAGGCGCCCACACTAGGCATTACCATACATTATAACTGCAACTCAGGCTATTATTTTTTGGTGATGGTTTTGAGTGATGGTGTTGACTGCGGGTGTTGAGTGTGCGGGAGAGGTGGTGTTGGGGGTTTTTGACTGTGGGGTTGAGTGTTGCGGGAGAGTGCTGGTTTTGGTGTTGCGGGAGAGTGGGTGTTGAGGCTAGTGTGAGTGATGGTGTTGAGTGTGTGGGGACGAATCTAGCGGGGGCATTTTGCAACGTAAGCATCGTACCCGTCAGCTGCGGCCCTCTCGTTTTACGTCAAAGGGCTTTACAAATTTTTGAAAGGTTTTCTCTTACATTTAAGGATTAATTATTATTTCAAGGATCTTTCTTTGTATGGGGGGCTTAAGTATCATTTTAAACCAACCAGAGTCCTCAACACAGTTCCCGCCACCACCACACCCACACCACCACCACCCCCACCCCAAACCCCCCCACCACCACAGCCACCACCCCACACAGCCAACCCAAATACAGCCACCACCACCACCACAGCCACCCACACCACCACCCACCACCCCCAACCCCACCACACACACCAAAACCCCCACACCCCCCCACAGCCAACCCCCACAGCCAAACCCACCACCACCACCCCCAGCCACCCAAAACCACAGCCACCACCCCCCCCCACCCCCCACACCCCACCCCAGCCCCCACCACCACCCCTACACACCACCCCCACCACCCCCCACCACCAACCCCCCCACAGCCACCACCACACACCCCACCACAGCCACCCCAACACCCCACCAAAAGCACCCCCACCACCCCCACCCCCCACAGCCACCACCCCCACCACACCCACCACAGCCACCACCACCACCACACCACCCCCACCACACCCCCACCAAGCCACCACCCCCACCCCAGCCACCACCACCCAGCCACCCCCACCCCCACCCCAGCCACCCCCCCACCACACCCCCACCACCACCCCACCCAAAAACCCCCCCACAAAACCCCACCAACCCCCACCACCCCCCCCACCACCACCCCCCCACACCCCCCACAGCCACCACCACCACACCACCCCAGCCACCACCCCCCACCAAGCCCCCACCACCACCACAGCCCCACACCCGCCACCCCACCCCACCACCACTCACACAGCCCCCACCAAAAACACAGCCACCCCCACCACACCCCACCCCGCCACCACCCCAACCCACCACAGCCCCACCACCACCCACAACCACCACACCCCACCCACACACACCACCCCACCCACCACACCCCACCCCCAACCCCACCACACCACCACCCCACCCCACCAGACCACCACCCCCACACCAGCCCCCACCACCACCACCCCACACAGCCACCACCCCCACACCCCACCACCCCCCCCACCCCAACCCCCCCACCACACCCCCCCAACCCACACCCCACCACCACCACCCCAGCCACCCCCACCAACGCCACCCCAACCCCCCACACCAACCCCCACCCCCACACACCACACCACCACACCACCCCACCCCCAAACCACCACCACCACCCCACCACCACCCACACCCACCCCCACAGCCACCCCACACCCCCACCACCACCACAGCCCCCACAGCCACCAAATACCACAGCCACCCCCACCAACCCCCCACACCCCAGCCACCCCTACCACAGCCACCACCCCCCACACACAGCCACCACCCACACACACCAGCCCCCCCACCACCACACACAGCCACCCCCCACCACACACGCCACCCCACACCAACCAACCACCAAACACCACCAAACAGCCACCACCCCACACACCACACACAGCCACCCCCACCACCAACCCCCCCCCAAGCCCCACCACCACACCCCCCCACCCCACCACCAACAGCCCCCCACAACAGCCACCACACCCCCCCACCCCACACCAAACCCCCACCACCACACCCCACCCAGCCCCCACCACAACCCACCCCAGCCCCCACCACCCCCACACACAGCCCCCAAACCCCCCCCACCACCACACACAGCCACCACCACCCCCCACAGCCCCCACACCCCCACCCACCACCACCCAAACCCCCCACCACCCCCCACCACCCCCACAGCCCCACCACCCCCACCCCCCCCCAGCCACCCCACCCACGCCACCACCCCCACAGCCCCCCACCACAGCCACCCCCACCACCACAGCCCCCACCCCCCCACCACCCCCCCACACCCACCCCCACCACAGCCACCCACACACCCCCACCACCCCCCTACCCCAAACCCCCACCACACAAACCCCCCCCCCACCCCCCCACCCCAGCACCAACACCCCACACCACACCCCCCCCACAAGCCACCACACACCCCCACCACAACCCACAGCCCCACCCCATAGCCCCCACTACCCCAACCCCCCACCCCACCACCACACACCCCACCCCACACACCACCACCCCCCACCACGCCACCACCACCACCACCAAGCCCCCACCCCCCACACCACCCACAACCCCCACACAGCACCAACACACACACAGCCACCACCCCACCCACCCCCCACCACGCTCTCTCTGGGACAAGCTGCCAAGTTTTGATTCAGTAAAACCCCGCATCATGTGCTGTGGGAAGTAATGCCAGGCCAAGGTGTAGTGTTTAAATGGCCATGGTAAAGCCCAGTGGGGGGGTAGCTTGACGCACCCTTCCCAATACACTAACGACCCTTGCAAACAGGACTAACGCACCCTTCACGCCAGGCCCATCCTAATGCCCAGTGTAGACCTAGCTTTAGGGAGCGAGGGGAGGGGGTAGGATTAATTATGTTAACTGGCAACTCAACTTAATGACCTGTGTGTGTGTGTGTGTGTGATGAGTCCAACCACCAACCACAGTCCTGCCTGGCTGTGGTGACTGTGTGGTGACTGTGGTGGTGAGGCCGGGCTCTTGAGTCTTCTGTCTGTTCCTCCACAGGATGTCAACACTGAAAGATAAATACACTTTTTAAAAAGTTTAAGTAAATACGTAGACAGTATGAGAGAGGAGAGAGAAAAAAAAAAGGTATGTGAGGGAGTAAGAGACAGAATGAGAGGAGGGAGGGGGAGAAAGTGAGAGAGAGAGGACGAGAGCCGAAAGTGTGAGACAGTGGAGGAAAAAAGAGAAAGTGTGAGAGAGAGAGAGAGAGAATAATATAGTTTTACAGTAAAATATTTTGTTGTCATTATTTACTCTTTGACTAGTATTTTTGTCAATTTTTTTTACTGATAATTTATTGACTGAATTATTATTATTGTCTGATTTACTTTGTTTACTTTTTGATGATAGATATAAATGATGTAAATAATATGGAATTAAAATTATAGCCTGATAAAACTTTCACCTAATGTTTTCTTTCCAAATTTTACAAAAAAAAACCAAAATAAAAATGGCAAGACCGACTTTTTTTTGACGACGACGGGGTTTGAACCCCAGGGGGTTAAATGGTAAGGGGGTGGCTGTGGTGTAGTGGGGGTGGTGGTGGGGGCTGGGGTGGGTATTGGTTTTGGTGGGGGGGTGGTTAGTGGTGTGTGATTGTGGCGGTATGGTGTGTGGTGGGGGGTGGTGGGGTGTGTTGGTGGTGGTGGGATGTGGGGTGGTGGTGGTGTGTGGGGTTTGGTTGGTGGTGATGTGGGGTTTGGTTGGTGGGGGTTGGTGATGTGGTGGTGGGGGGCTGGGGTTATGGGGGGTGGTGGTGGGTCTTTTTTCTTTTCCAAAAAAGGGCCCTAAGCCCCCCACGTTTTGCCCCGCCTAGAGGTCGCATTCAAAACGGGGGGCCCCGGTTTCATTCCAGATTTCTAAAGCAAGTAAACTGGGGTAACACTGCTTCGAAACACAAAAAACCCCCCCCCTTAAATTCCTATAAGAGAGGGAGGGAGGGAGGGAGGGAAGAAAAGAAAAGAGAGATTGCCACCCCCCACTAATCTGATCTTACAATATAACCCTACAAGCTTCTATAAAATTCGCTAATCCCCTTCTATGGAAAAACATCAGAATGGCCCTTAGTACGCGGCTTTTGCCCCCCCTTCGGGCCCCTCCCCCTTAAACTCCCCCGCCACCCCCCTTGGGCAACTCCCAAAACATTTCCCCCCAACTATTTTTTCCTCAGGTGTTAAAAAAATTTTAAAAATGACTGATTTAAAACCAAAAATTTATAAACATTAAAAACTTTAACCCCTCAGGGCCCAGACTAGTAGTAGGGCAGTAGAAATAGTAGAAATAGTAGTAAAAAGTAGTAGTTAGTAGTATTTAGTAGTAGTAGTACCTAGTAATAGTAGTAGAATAGTAGTATTTAGTAGTAATAGTATTAGTGGGTGGGTAAGAGTAGTAATGTAATAGTATAGTAATATTTAGTATAGTATAGTAATATTTATAGTAATAGAAAAGTAGTAGTAGTAGTAGAATAGTAATAGAAAGTAATTATAGTAGTAGTAGAAATATTTAGAAAGTAGTAGTGTAGTAGTAGTAGTAGTAGTAGTAACAAAAGTAGTAGTAGTAGTAGTAGTAATAGTAGTATTAGTGTAATAGAAAGTAGTAGTGTAATAGAAAAAGTAATAGTAGTAGTAAATAGTAGTAGTAGTAGTATTGGGGGTAGGGGTTTGGGTGGTAGGGGTTAGTGGTAGTAGTAGTGGTAGGGGTAGTAATAGTAGTGGTAATTTAATAGAAAGTAATAGTGTATTTAGTAATGTAATATAGTAATAGTTTTAATAGAAATAATGTAGTATAGTAATAGAAAATAGTAGTTGTGTAGTAGTCCCCGAAAGTTAGTAATAGTAATAGTGGGAGTAGTAGTAAATGTAGAAAGTAGTAGTAGTAAGTGTAGGGAATTACGTTCTGGGTCTCAAAATTAAACAATGGGAATTACGTTCGGGGGTCTCATTTAAAAGGGGAAAATTACGTCTTGGTCTAAAAATTACAAGGGGAAATTTACTTTCGGGGCCTAAAATTACAATGGGAATTACGTTCTGGGTCTAAAAATTACCATGGGATTTCTTTGGGGCCCTAAAATTACAAGGGGGAAATTACTTTTCGGGGCCTAAAATTTTACAAGGGGAATTACGTTCTGGGGTCTCAAAAAACAATGGGAATTACTTTCTGTGTCTAAATTACAAAGGGAATTTTACTTTCTGGGCTTAAAATTTTACAATGGGAATTACGTTCGGGGTCTCAAATTTAAACCAGGGGAAATTACGTTCGGGTCTCTTTTTACAATGGGAATTACTTCTGGGTCTAAAATTTTAAAAGGGGAAAATTACTTTCCTGGGTCTAAAATTTTACCATGGAAATTACTTTTCTGGGTCTAAAATTACAATGGGAATTTTTTTCGGGTCTCAAATTTAAACCAAGGGAAAATTACTTTTTGGGGTTTAAAATTAAACCATGGGAATTACTTTCCCTGTGTCCCCAAAATTCCCAAGGGGGAAATTTACGTTCGGGGGCCTCAAAATTACAAGGGGAAATTTACGTTTTTGGGCTAAAATTACCATGGGATTTTTTTTCTGGGTCTCAAATTACGGGGGAAAAAAATTCTTTTTGGGGCCCTCAAATTACAAGGGGAATTACTTTTCGGGGGCTAAAATTTTACCGGGGTTTTTTATTTTCTGGGTCTCAAATTATTAGGGGGGAATTTAGTTCTGGGCCTAATTACCATGGGAAAATTACGTTCTGGGCCTAAAATTCCCAGGGGAAATTTAATTTTTTCTGGGTCTCAAATTCCCAGGGGAAATTTTACTTTTTCTGGGTCTAAAATTAAAAGGGAAATTACGTTCGGGCCTCAAATTACAAGGGGAATTCCGTTCTGGGTCTCAAATTAAAAGGGGAATTACTTTTCGGGCCCCCAAAATAAAATTTGGAAATTTCCGTTCTGGGAAAAAAAATTTTAAAGGGAAATTTACGTTTGGGTCTAAAATTACAAAGGGGAAATTTACGTTCTGGGTCCCCAAATTTAAAAGGGGAATTTTACGTTCTGGGCCCTAAAATTAAACCAGGGGAATTACGTTCGGGTTCAAATTCCCAAGGGGAAATTACTTTTTGGGGTTTCCAAATTACAATGAAAATTCGTTTTTGGGGCCCCCAAAATTTTACCTTTGGGAATTACGTTCTGGGCCCTCAAATTACAAGGGGAATTTTACGTTCTGGGTTTTCAAATTCCCAGGGGAAATTTACGTTCTGGGTCTCAAACAAACCATGGGGTTTTACTTCTGGGTCTCAAATTACAATGGGAATTACGTTCGGGGGCCTAAAATTTTAAAATGGGAATTATTTTTTCTGGGTCTAAAATTACAAGGGGGGAATTACGTTCTGGGCCCTAAAATTACAATGGGAATTACGTTCGGGGTTTTAAAATTACAGGGGAATTACGTTTTGGGTCTAAAATTACAAGGGGGGGTTTATTTCCCGAGCCCCTTTTTACCAGGGGGGAAATTACTTTTGGGTCTAAAAATTACAAGGGGAATTACTTTCGGGGTTCTCAAATTACAAGGGGAAATTTAAACTTCGGGGCTCAAATTAAAAAGGGGTTTTACTTTTGGGCCCCAAATTTTACCGGGGGAAATTTACGTTTGGGTAAAGGGGGTTTAACTTTTTTCGCCCCAAAAGGGTCTCATTTTAAATCAAAAAGTAAATTTATATCATTTGGGAGTTTTAAGGAAAAAAAAGTCAATGGATAAAAATACAAAAATTTAAATAGTAAAAAAAAAAAGTATTAATACCCAAAGGGGTTTAACAATGCGGGGTGGTAGCCCGGGTTTGAATCCCCCTTCTCCCCAGGAAAGTTTCACTGACAAATTTCGTGCCATTTCTGTCCCCCCTTTAGCAAGGGGCCATTGGTGAATCACCACACACACACACAACCCCACAATAGTTTGAAAACACTCGTAATCTAAAAATTAAAACCCCTTCCCGCCACAGAGAAAGAGAGAGGAGGTGGGAAGGGAGAAATAGTTTGTTTCGTAAATTGGAGAGAGAGAGGGAAAGGGGAAACATATATTTTTTAATGGTTGTTTTTACCCCACTCAAGGGGTTTTAAGGGGCTGTTTTTTGACCCCCCTTTTGGGGAGAAGGGAGGGGACATCCTCCCCCTTCCCCTGTCTTCAGCACACTGGGCTACCCTCCTTCCCCCCCCTCCTCCCTTTAACCCAAACCCCCCCCCTCTTTTCATAGTTTAAAAGCCCCCTCCCCCATTCCTTTCCCTTTGTACTATCTATAACCTAAATTTAATAAATTTCCCTACATAAAAACTATGTCGCCAGTCACTCCCCACTGCACTAATGTCGCCAGGGACAATATATTACGAAATTTTTGCATCACTACAAACCCTTGTATTGCCACTGAAAAGGCATGCCCAGTTTTTAATTATGTACCCCGTTTTCAAATGGCACATACAATGTAGTAGTAGTAGTAGTAGTATAGTAGTAGTAGTCGTAGTAGTAGTCGGGAGTGTATAGTAGTTTTTAATTTGAAAGGGAAAAAGAGCATGCAAAAGAGTTTAATTTGCATCCACCCGCATGTCTTCAGTGAATTAACAAAGGGTTTTAGTTTTATGGGGTAAAAAATTTGTAATAAGAAGCAGTAATCTATACTTACCCTTCGGCCAGAGAGAGAAGAGAGAGAGACAACACTTGAGGAGAAGAGACATGTCAAACATACATTAATGTGTTGCCAGTTGACACTGAAAGTAGAGAAGAAGATAGAAGCAGTCCGCTTATGTTCAACAAAGCATCACGTAGTTTATTTTACCTTTAGGGCACAACCTAGATAGTTACTAGAGTTAGCAGAGGAGCATCGCCTATTCCCCCATTGTAGTAGAGATCGTAGTAGATAGTCAATACCTTCACGTAGTAACTATGTCCGCAGTCATGCACACTAGCATAGATGTGCAGAGCACAGTAGTATATTAGTATTTTAGGATTAGTAGTAGTGTAGTAGTGATGAGAGAATAGGCATGCACAGTAGTTTATATTATGTACCTGTCTTCAGTGGCACATGACAAGTAGTTAGTGTATAGTAGTAGTAGTAGTAGTAGAGTATAGTAGTAGTATAGTAGATTAGTAGTAGTAGTAGTACGTAGTAGTGTGAGTATAAGGTAGTAGTAGAAGTTGGAAGTAGTAGTAGCGTAGTAGTAGTAGTAGAAGAGGCATGCACAGTAGTTTATATTATGTACCTGTCTTCAGTGGCACATACATACAATAGTAGTAGTAGTAGTACTTAGTAGTAGTAGAAGAGGCATGCACAGTAGTTTATATTATGTACATCACACTACATGTCTTCAGTGGTACATACAAGGCTGTAGTGATGCTAAAATTCGTAATATATTGTGCCTGGCGACATTAGTGCAGTGGCGAATGTCTTGCGACTATAGTGTTATCTACGGTACTAGATCTATTCCATTAGTAATCTAGATACCTATCTAATACCTTACTAGATCTGTTTCATTAGTATTATTATTTGTGTACAAAACCTACACGATATAAATACTTACTAATACTGAGGAGAGAGAGAGAGAGAGAGAGAGAGAGAGAGAGAGGTGGTTTGAACCCTTGCCTGGTATGAAAGGTTGACAGATCGTTGTTGTCATGGTAGTCATGGTGGTAATCTTGGTGTGGGGGTGGCGTAGCTGTCGTCCATTCTACTGACTGTTCACCCCTTGCTCGGGAACATCTGTGCAAATAATAATAATAATAATAATTGTATTCTCACACGAAGGCATACAACAACAACAACAACAACAACAACGTGCAAATAAAAAAACAACATACTAACTTTCAACATAACAGAACATACAACATGATGCAATGAACTTAATTTAACCCTTGAGGCCCAGAACGTAATTTCCATTGTAATTTGTGTACCATTAGACGATTTTTTTGACTATAACAAAATTTTTTTAGCTATGACCTGTTTAATAAACCTTTTCCCTAAATTAAATTTTCTATATTAAAACCCCCTTTACCCCACTCTTTCCTTTTCTAAAAAATTTTGTCTTTTTGTCGGCCACAAAAAAACGAAAAAAAAAAAAACTGAATATACCAAATAAGTTTTGGACAAGGATTTCAAAAAAGGTTCCCTGGCAAAAACATTGCTTATATTTACTAAAAATAGAAAAGGGAACCCAAAATTCCCAAAGGAAAATTAAAGTTTTGGGGCCCCACGGGGGTTTAAAATACATATAAAGGGCCTTTCATGGTTTCAATTACTTGTATGTAGGAGGGAATTCTTCATTTAGACAAAGGGTTCTTTTTATTTTTGTCTTGCCCGCAAAGAAAACCCCAACACCTTCCCATTAAAGCTACCAAAATCATCACCACCATCCCCCATCACACTCTTTTTAAAACTGCTAAAAAAAACTGCCAACCCTGAATCAAATTTAAAAATTTTACACAAAAACAGACTTTAAAAAATAAACCCTTTATTGAAAGTCACACTGGGACTTTCCCAACCAAAAACTGCTGGGCCATTACCCCTCACAAAAACACAAGGGCCCCGGGCCCCCCCACCCCCCCACTGGGCCAAAACAGGACCACTACCACTCCCCTCCACCAAACCCCGCACACAGGACACACTACCACAGCCATGCCAAAACAGGACACACTGCCCCACAGGAAAACACTACCCCCAGCCACTGGCCCCCCAGGGGCACACTGCCACACCCCCGCCAACCCGGGCAAAACTGCCAAAACAGGGCACATCCACACCCCACCTGCCAAACCCCCTGAAAACAGGACACACGGCCCCACAGGACCCCACTACCACACCCCCCTCCACCAGGGCACCTGCCACAACCCCCACAAAAGGGGCACACTGCCCCCACAGGCACACTACCACAACCCCCCTTTCCACCCCAAAGGCACACTGCCACACAGGACAAACTAACCAACCCCCCAATGCCACACAGGACACACTACCACAGCCACTGCCACACAGGACACACTACCACAGCCACTGCCACACCCTGCACACAGGACACACTGCCACACAGGACACACTACCACACCCACTGCCACACAGGACACACTGCCACACAGGACACACTACCACACCCACTGCCACACAGGACACACTACCACAGCCACTGCCACACAGGACACACTACCACAGCCACTGCCACACAGGACACACTGCCACAGCCACGGGTACAACCACACTTGTCCACACAATACACCACCTCAAAAGTGGATCTTCATGTGCTGGGCAATATCCGTCTTTGTCTTGAAACACTTCTTACAAACATCACACTTGAACTCCCTCAAGCCACTGTGTCTCAAGGCGTGTGCGGTGAGGTTAGACTTATCACTAAATCTTTTCCCACACTCCAGACATTGGTGATTCTTGACACCACTGTGTGTCAGGGTGTGTGTGGTGAGGGCAGACTTCTGAGTAAATCTTTTCCCACACCCCGGACATTGATGATTCTTAACACCACTATGTGTCAGGGTGTGTGTGGTGAGGCTAGACTTCTGAGTAAATCTTTTCCCACACTCCAGACATTGGTGATTCTTGACACCACTGTGTGTCAGGGCGTGTGTGGTGCAGGAACGTCCCAGAGTTGATTGAGCACTTCCTGCTGCAGTGTCCTCGCTTCCACTCCCACCGACAACTTCTACGTGGTCAACTCATCGCCCTGAACGTCACCACCTTTGACCTGCCCACCCTGCTGGCCGCCGCTGCCGTCCACCCATCACGACACCCCGCCGTCATCCGCCTCACCTGTGCCTTCCTGAGGAAGACTAATCAACTGTCCCGACTGTGATTAATTCACGGCTGTACACCAGGGCGAATATCGTCGATTTCGACATCACTGCCCTTTAACAACAACAACACAATGACGATTGATTGATTGATTTAATGCCAAAAAAAGGTGAATGTGCACACAATGACGAATTGTCATCTTCAACTCATATCCAACCACATCTTCTCTCATAAACATACTGAATTAAACGCAATGCTAGTCATTTCCACAATATATACCTATCAGCTGCTCTACCATAGATAACACTATAGTCGCCAGTCACTTGCCACTGCAATAAAATGTCGCCAGGCACAATATATTACGAATTTTAGCATCACTACTGATTTGTATGTGCCACTGAAGACGCATCCACAGTAGTTTATATTATGTACATCACACTATGTCTTCAGTGGCACATAAAAGTCTGTAGGGATGCTAAAATTCTTAATATATTGTGCCTGGCGACATTAGTGCAGTGGCAATTGATTGGCGACTATATAGTGTTATCTACGGTACCTTGTATATTCTTATACGTGGTCTTAAGGTAAGTCCATGCTTTTGAATGTACATCTGTGTGTTTACTTGTGTCCTGTTATCTGTAATTACATTATTTCTACGACGATATTCACTATTACTAGTTCCGCCTGTCCCGCTGTTTTGCGAAATCCTGTAAACCTCTATTCATCGCTCTTATTTCACTGGTTTTACAGGTTAACTGCTGCCCTGATACATGTTACAGGCAACATCGAGTCACTAGCTTCTCATGAGAACATTTACAAGTAATAATAGTTACTGAAAAGCTTAAATTATCCAAGTCAAAAACAGTCAGGAGTATGGTTTTTATCATGTATTATTTGATCAACTATTATTACTTGTAAGTGTTCTCATGGGAAGCTAGTGACTCTATGTATCGGGGCAGCAGTTAAGCTGTAAAATTAGTTAAATACGATAGATGAAAGGAGGGTACGGGTACTCCGTAGTGTAGTGGTTAGCACGCTCGGCTCACAACCGAGAAGTCCCGGGTTCGATCCCCGGGCGGAGCGAAAGATAGATGGGTGGTCTTTCTTAAAAACCCGAGCCCCTGTCCACCCACAGTGAATGGGTACCGGGTGTTAGACGGGGGTTTGTGACCCCCCTCCCGGGGTGCCGGCTTCGGCCAACACTAATGCTGCAGCGGTAGATCACTATGGCTCTGAGGCATTATCCTCTAAACAAACAAACAAACAAACAAACAAACACGGGTCTACAGGATTTTGCACTGATAAGATTTCGCGCACCACCACCACGTGTTGTTTTTCTCTTGACGTCACGTATCGTGACGTATGAAGCCGAGAGAAGCCGTGAGAAGCGGGGCCCAGGGCTGAGGGCTCGCTTCCTCCGGCTTCTTACGGCTTGGCCCAGCTAGGCAAGCCGTAAGAAGCCGGCTTCTTAAAAGTGCCTCGAGTTAACAGAAAATGCAAGCTGCAAGAAGCCGGCTTCTTACGGCTTCCTCACCAAAATTCGCCTGTAATATAAGGAAGCTACAAGAGGCCGTGAGACCTACACGTGGTAGTTCCTGTTACCTAACACTACCTACATCCACCTTTCATCCCCATCCATGACACTGTCCAGCCTCCTTTTAAAGCTCCCTAATGACTCCACACTATACTCTAACCAGCTCTGGCTGGTCTGTCGGGTGGAGCTGCTCAAGTCCGCGGTGGTGCCACATCACCCCACTACTACCGCAAGGTCACCACCCTACCCTCCTTACCTCACTCATTCTGAGGAATTCTGACCTCAGTGGAGTGGGGAGGGAGGGAAAGCAAGTGTGTGAAGGAGGGAAGGAAGGGATGGGAGGGAGGGAGGGAGAGAAGGAGGGAAGGAGAGAGGGAGGGAAGGTAGGAGGGAAGGAGAGAGGAAGGGAGGGAGGGAAGGAAGAAAGGGAGGGAAAGCAAGGAGATGAGAGAGAGAGAGAGAGAGAAATATGAAGAAAGACTGGGAGAGGGAATGGTGAAAAAGGAAGAATTGAGAAGGAAGAGGAGAGGAATGAGGGGAGTGTGGTTGAGTGGTGGAAGGTTACCCGACTTGCCAGCAGCGTCGCACGAGCTACTATGCCAAATGTAATGGAAGGTAGACTAACTCGTCTTACCATCACATCGCAAGCCATTCACAAAACCATGCACCCGTATTATAAAACTATATGATTAAAAAATAGTTAATGTAATAGCTAACAGTATGAGAGAGGGTCCTCGTCAGCCTGTCAACGATGAACGTGACAACACTGCAGTAATCTACCCACCCCACCCGACAGCCCAGCCAGCGCTGGTTAGACTATAACTACCTGTCTACTGAGTCCATGCCAATCATTCACCACCCTATTTGTGAACCAGTTTCTCCCTATTTCATTAATAAACCCACCTCTTTCCAGCTTGAATCCGTGACTTCTTGTTCTACCCTGCTTACTAACCTTAAGAACTTTTCCTACATCGCCTTTATTGTATCCCTTGATCCACTTAAAAACTTCTATCAGATCGTGTTGTGAGTTGTACTAATGTGTCATGCGTTTTATTACTCATATTTTTATTCATGTTGACGTAACATGGTAGTTGTGGTTGCAACTTGGGTATTATTCTAGTGTTTGCCCATACTCCCCCTCTCCCACAAAACAAGCTTGGGGACCTGGGGAATGCGGGATATTGGGCTGGGCTACAAAACATGCGTCGCAACCACATAGTTTGTGAGTTAGGGGTGTTGAAAAAATTCCCTAGATCCAGGGAAAATTCAGTGGATTTCTTCAGAGTCCAGAGACGTGTGAGGCTGACGATCCTCACAGAATGATGACTGAAGTGTTGAGAACCCCCCCAACCCCCCGCTAGGAAGTTAGGGTAAGTTATGGTAGGTTAGCTTAGGTTAGATTTGGTTAGGTTAGGTTAATTTTGGTTAGGCAAATTTCTCTAGATACAAGAAAATATAATTAAAATTACTAGATCTAGGGAAGTTTTCCCCCTTACACAACTCTTAAATTACGTCTTTCCGACGCATAATTTGTTCCTCACCAGAAAACCCCGCATTCCCACAGGTCCCCAAGCTTGTTTGGGGGAAGTGGGAGAGTATGGGCAAACACTAGAAATTTACACAAATTTTTCCTGGCCTACAATAGGTGCTTTATGTAATGGAGATACATAGTTTTATTTTCTGGAAACCCATATTTAAAAAATAAATAATAATATTTCATCACCGAATTTTATGGTCGCCGGTTGCATTAAAAACACTGAATCTCCATCAGAAAAAGCACTAAAACTTGGCCGGGAAAAATTAGTCAGGGTTTCAGATAACAGGGCAGCGCGTGGCTCTCTGTGTGCTGACTGTCACCACTGTTGCAGGTGCTGAGGTCACAGTCCAAGCCGGCTGCTCCGCCCGGCACTGACCCGGCTCGCTCTGGCATCCCTGAGAGTTCCCGCAGGACCGGCCGTCGCGTGTGTTGCTGGAGTGTTGCTGCGGTAGAGGGTGTGGGGCCGGGCAGCAGCATGAGTGGCCGGGAACAGCAGGATCAGTCTGCCTCAGGTGTGGGGAGGCACAGGTGTGATGGCAAGAATCACCTGGAGGCAGGCAGCTCAGGCCACAAGGCACACAGTGAGCTGAAGTGCCAGCAGTGTGACAAAACATTCAAATACAAGAGTAAGCTTGAGAAACATTCCTTGACGCACAGTGGTGTTAAGAACCATGAATGTTTAGAATGTGGGAAAAGATTTACTCAAAAGAGTTCCCTAACCACACATACCCTGACACACAGTGGTGTTAAGAATTATGAATGTTTAGAGTGTGGGAAAAGATTTACTGAAAAGAGTTCCCTCACCAAACACACCCTGACACACAGTGGTGTTAAGAATCATGAATGCCTAGAGTGTGGGAAAAGGTTTTATACCCGTTCTGAACTCACCAAACACACCCTGACACACAGTGGTGTTAAGAATCATGAATGCCTAGAGTGTGGGAAAAGGTTTTATACCCGTTCTGACCTCACCAAACACAACTTTAGACACACTGGCTTGCGGGAGTTCAAGTGTGATATTTGTAGCAAGTGTTTCAAGACAAAGCCTGATATTGCCAGGCACGTGAAGATCCACTTTTGAGGTGGTGTGTTGTGTGGACAAGTGTGGTTGTACCCGTGCCTGTGGGAGTGTGGCAATGGGTGGTAGTGGTGGTGGTGGGCAGTGTGCAGAGCTGGGCAGTATTTAAATACATTTGTGTATTTATAAATGTATTTATAAATGCATTGGTTGTCATGTATTTAAATACAGTATTGAAATACTTTTATGAGTATTTAAATACATTGTATTTAAATTCATTTAATAAAAAAAAAAAATACTTTTTTATCAGTTAATTTGGCCATAAACCCGCCCCACTATCTGGCAACCCTGATGTTTTTTTTTTTTTTTTTTTTTAAGAATTTCGTCAGTTATCGACGCAGCTGAGATGGATCTCCACTGTAACCAGACAGCTCTCTCTCCTCCTTGGAGGAGAGAGAGCTCCTCCTCCCATTGGAATGGAATGTCCACCCATTCACTGCTGGGTGGACAGGGGCTCGGGTTTTAAGGAAACAGCCCAACTGTTTCCGCTCCGCCCGGGGATCGAACCCGGAACTTCTCGATTGTGAACCGAGCGTGCTACCCCTACACTACGGAGTACCTTACAGTGAATGTTACAATGAACCAGGGTTTCCACTGGCAAGAAATTTCCTGATTTCCATGTTTAGGCCTGAGAAGGAAATTTCTAAGGAAACGCAAAATCTAAGGAAATCCAAAGGAAATTCATTTTTTTCGGACATGTTAAAATTTGTGTGTATTTAAAATGTATTTACAAATGTATTTAAATACAATTGATGTATTTAGTATTTAGTATTTAAATATATTCGTAAAATTGTATTTAGTATTTAGTATTTAAATACATTTCTCCCATGTATTTAGTAGATATTTAGTATTTAAATACATTCAATGTATTTAGTGCCCAGCTCTGGCAGTGTGTTACATGTGTGGTGGCAGCCGTGCCCTTGTGTTCTGTGAGGGAGTAATGGCCCCAGCAGTTGTTGGGTTGGCAGTGCAGGTGTGACTTTCAATAAATGTATCCAGGGTTTTAAAGGTTTCTCTGCAGATTGCCTTAGAAAACAGTCTTTCCATGCATAAGTTACAGTCCTATTTTCTGTAGGTCACATATATGTATATCGCATAAACCTTACTCTGTCTCTTCATCATTGGACAGCTGCAGGAAAAATTATGACAACTGCATTAAAAGACAAGTTCAAATTGTCTACAAATATACAAGACGATGCGACGAAGTTAGAAAAAAACGAGGCTATAAATATTTACACCTGTGTCTATTTCATGCAGGTTTTTCCATAGAATGATCAAAGTACAGTAAAACCCTTATAACTCGGCACGATAGGGGCTCTGGCCCTTGCCGAGTTATTCAATGTGCCGAGTTATTCAATGTCCTCCTCTGATATGGGTTATAAAAAATAAAAAAATAAAAAAAAAAAAAAATAAATAAAAAAAAAAAAAAAATGAACGGGTAGAATGTGCTGGATTTGATATCAAACTCAGCACAAATAGCACACATGGACGCACCTGCATCCATCCTTGCCAGCACTTTCACCTTTTCCTGCAGGTCAGACTCTTCAATTTCATTCCCTTCCTGCTGGAGACACTCTTGCGTGATGGAGCTGACATCTTGATATACAGTACTGTATGATGTAATCCCAAAACACGTAAAATAGGTGGCAAATTAAGCAAAGATCAGGAACCAGTGCGTAGGCTGAGCCGTGTTTTTGTCGTCCAACCACCGTCTTGGATTACGAATCCCAATCCAATAACACTTGCTGAAATGTGTGTTATACTACTCTGTGATATTGTTTGCAATGTTTTGCATTGATTATTATTTCGGCTCCTACCAAGCTTGTTGTGTTTTTGAAGCAGAAACCAATCCTTTTTCAATTTCGACAAAAAACGGAATTCGTATCCAAGACGGTGCTTTGACGACATAAACACGGCTCAGCAGCTGACAGCCTACACGCTGGTTCCCGACCTTTGCTTTACTTTGCCACCTATTTTACGTGTTTTGGGATTACATCATACAGTACTGTATTTCAAGATGTCAGCTCCATCACGCAAGGGTGTCTCCAGCAGGAAGGGAATGAAATTGAAGAGCCTGAGCTTGCAGGAAAAGATCAAAAGGACAAAAATACGACTTTATGCGACTGACGATATGCAGAGTGTAAGCGAAGAGATGCAGTTATAACATCAATATGCCAAGATACATTATTTTTTGCCAACTTTCTGTTTACATGTTCACAGAAGAGGTTGTGAGGGCATGATATGCCGAGTGAAAACCATGAGATGCAGTTTAGGTGAGGCGGTAGCAGAGTGGTTAGCGTCACCGAGTGGCGTTCTCGAAGACCCGAGTTCGATCCCGAGTGAGACCCATAAATCCACTTGAAATCTTTTTGCACAGTCGAGTGGCCTAAGAACACCCACATGCCCTGTCCATTAACTCTACCTTCGACTGTGAATGCATGGGAGGACACAGGGGGGCGGCATGAGCCTCTAATCACAGGCGTCACTATAACAATCCTGCCTGCGCCACCACGGGCGAGGGCCAACCATCACAGCCCTCGAGTGAGCCTCCAGGGCCTATCATTCCACCCCTGGAGCTCACTGCCTACATGTGCTATGGGCATAGGTGTGTGTGTGTGTGTGTGTGTGGGTGTGGGTGTGGGTGGGTGGGTGGGTGTGTGTGTGTGTGTGTGTAAAAAAAAAAAAAAAAAAAAAAAAAAAAAAAAAAAAAAAAAAAAACATTAGTCTTTGCCATGCCGAGTTATATCAAATTCCGAGTTATACAGTGCCGAGTTATAAGGGTTTTACTGTATCCTGGAAAGATGAAACATGGTATAATAGTGTGAAAATTCCCCTAAATATGAAGGAATTAATACAATAAGGCAGAAATTTGCCTAAAAAGGGGGTAGCTAGTGTCATTATGGCAAAGTCAAAAGGAACAAAAACACGATGGAAATAGTTATAGATAAAGCACCATGAGTAGAATTAATAACAGTTGGAGTTGTTACACCTGAACAAAAGTAATCATTGAGGCAAATACAGGAGCTCCCATACTTACGTACGTTCGTGGGGTTTGTACTGAACTTGCAATGTACAAGTTAGTCCAGCATTACTCTTGTCACTACTAAACACTGCACACACACCACTGTCAAAAGAACAAAAGTACACTACAGCTTAAAGCCCAATATTACTTACTCATCAGTGCCTATATTGTATCAGCTTAAATGGTCTATACAGCTTATAGCCCAATATTACTCAACAGTGCCTATATTGTATCAGCTTAAATGGTCTATACAGCTTATACCCCAATATTACTCAACAGTGCCTATATTGTATCAGCTTAAATGGTCTATACAGCTTATAGCCCAATATTACTCATCAGTGCCTATATTGTATCAGCTTAAATGGTCTATACAGCTTATACCCCAATATTACTCAACAGTGCCTATATTGTATCAGCTTAAATGGTCTATACAGCTTATACCCCAATATTCCGTTAATTCCAAAATCGCCGTCGGAAGCAAAAAACGGTCGGATGGCAAGACTATTCTCAAAAAACCAAAAGAATATTTTTTTTTTTTTTAAATCCGTAACAATATTCAACGCGATCTTAAAAGTAACGTATTGATGTAACGCATTTCTGGCCTTGTAGTGTTGTGTGTGTTACGTCTGTCTCACACTACGTAGATAAGTCCTTGCAACACAAAGAACTCCGTAACGTAACACTCGTAAATTCGTAACACTGGAGATCAATTCTTTTCTACGCTTTCCAAATAACTTTCACACATCCGTAACACTTATAAAATCTTTGTAACACATTTACCAGTCTTATGTAACACACCATAACACTTTAACCCCTTGAGGCCCAGTGCATAATTGCCATGGTAATTTGTGTACCATTAGACGATTTTTGGTGACTATAAGCAATGTTTTATAGCTATGACCCGTTTAGTATCCTTGTCCACTAACTACTGTGGTATATTCAGTGACTTTTCGTTATTTTATGGCTAACAACAGATGATTTTATATAGCAAAGGAAAGATCTGGGCGTGAAGGGGTTAACACCGGATTGGTGACACAAACGTATGGCGTTATTTCCTTCGCCTTGTGACGTAACTGTTTATTAATGCAACACACAGTCACCAGGGGTTCCGTAACACACCCCATAGCATAACACATGCCCCATAACACATTGAAGCCAGTTTTACGTAACACAAAAATTGGAAAAAATGCGTGAAATTTGTCATTTTTTCAATTTTTCGATATTTTCAAATTTTTACGAAATTTTTACGACCACTTTTTTTATTTTCAAATTTTTTACATTTTTCTATAGGTCAAATTTTCTTTGTGTTTTGATATATTCTATTATTTATTTTTTATTTTTACTCTTCGTCTTTTTTTCTTTTAATAATAATAATAATAATAATAATAATAATAATAATAATAATAATATAATAATAATATTAATAATTTTTCTCGCTTAATTATAATTGTAACCTTTTTTTCTATGTAAATAATTTATAAAATAATTTTTTATTTATTTTAACAATCTAAACTTTCTGATATAATTTATAGTTTCACCCAACCAACGATTTTCTCATGCACCTTATGTTTTTCTGGTGTGTTTTTATGTGTTTTGAATGAATCTGCTAACCGTTTCTGTCGCAATTATTATTATTATTTTTTTTTTTTTAGGTTAGGTAAAGGTTAGGTTAGGTTTAGGCTCTTTTTTTTCTTCTTTTTTTTGTCATTTTTGCATAAAAAAAAGAAAAGAAATTGCAACAGAAACGGTTAGCAGGGTACCATTAGACGATTTTTTGTGACTATAAGCAATGTTTTATAGCTATGACCTGTTTAGTATCCTTGTCCACTAACTCATGTGGTATATTCAGTCACTTTTCGTTATTTTATGGCTCACAACAGACAATTTTATATAGCAAAGGAAAGATCTGGGCGTGAAGGGGTTAACACATACTTAATATTACTACATATTGACTCGTACTGACTTAAGTGTGGTGACTTAGGGTGACTTACGGCGGGTGACTTACGCTAGGAGCAGGGCCGGATTATCCTATAGGCTAGTATAGGCTGCAGCCTAGGGGCCCTCAAGCTTGGGGGCCCCAAACCTGAGGTCCCTGCTAAAAGATTTCCATATATAATATTTTTTGAAAAATTATATTTTGCATTGCTGAATTCATTTAACTTAAAAATAAAATTACAAATAATTTGAGATAAAGGGCCCCTGTTTGAGGCCCTTTATTTGAGATAAAGGGCCTCTGTTTGAGGTCTTTATTTGAGATAAAGGGCCCCTGTTTGGGACCCTAGCTGTAAATCATGGGGCCCCAGTCCATGTGTGTTTATCATCGTGCTAAACACAGTAAAACACTTATTTGTGAATGTAGCGTATAGATTGTTTTTCAGCTCACTTATTTTGTTATATAATGTAAAAAAAAATTAGGGTGCGGGCGAGTTAGAGGGTGGCTCCGTCTGAGGGGGCCCACAATATAATTAGCCTAGGGGCCCCAAGAGGTCATAATCCGGCCCTGGCTAGGAGGCTAAGGGGGGGCTATTCTGGACAGTGTGTTGATGAGAACGTAACGCGAGAAATACATGTATAGTCTGCGGAACCATGCGTACTGCGAGCTGTGCGCCCTCATGGCTCTCTGTGGGGGGGGGGGGGGGGGTGTTAGAGTTAGTTACAGAGAGAAAGAGAGAGTGTGTGTTGGAGTGAGAGAATAAAAGTGTGTGGGTTAGAGAGAGAGAGTGTTAAGAGTTAGTTAGAGAGAGAGTGTGTTAGTTAGTTAGAGCGAGAGTATGTGTTAGTTAGAGAGAGAGAGAGAGAGGGTGATAGAATTAGTTAGAGAGAGAGAGGGTGATAGAATTAGTTAGAGAGAGAGAGAGGGTGATAGAATTAGTTAGAGAGAGAGAGAGAGAGAGAGAAGAGAGAGAGAGAGAGAGAGAGAGAGAGAGAGAGAGAGAGAGAGAGAGAGAGAGAGAGAGAGAGAGAGAGAGAGAGAGAGAGAGAGAGAGGGAGGAGGGAGGGAGAGGGAGGGAGAGAGGAGGGAGGGAGGAGGAGGGAGGGAGGGAGGGAGGGAGGGAGGGAGGGAGGGAGGGAGGAGGGAGAGGGAGGGAGGGAGAGAGAGAGAGAGGGAGGGAGAGAGAGAGGGTGTTAGAGTTAGTTACAGAGAGAGAGAGAGAGTGTGTTGGAGTGAGAGAATAAAAGTGTGTGGGTTAGAGAGAGAGAGAGAGAGGGTGTTAGAATTAGTTAGAGAGAGAGTGTTAGTTAGTTAGTTAGTTAGAGAGAGAGAGTTTTAGAATTAGTGAGAGAGAGAGAGAGAGAGAGAGAGAGAGAGAGAGAGAGAGAGAGAGAGAGAGAGAGAGAGAGAGAGAGAGAGAGAGAGAGAGAGAGAGAGAGAGAGAGAGAGAGAGAGAGAGAGAGAGTGTGGAGGAGTAAAGAGAGTATTTATTTTACTCACTGGGCGGGGGTATTATTTTACACTAGGACCGAAATTGCCTACACAATTGAGCATGTGGTTTTTGTTTACCTTATTGGATTCTAGGAAACATTCTCTCTATGAACTTCCGTCGCAAATCATTACTTTTGGAGATAATGACATGTTGTTTATAGGGAGGCGAGAGAGAAGTGTTTACGTCCGCCACACTCTTCTTCCTCTTGTGACCTGCATCATCTCTGTTCTTCCCTTGCCGCGGACACTTGTAATGCAGATTTGGCTTTAGTTAGGAGGTTAAAGCGTGGGGTTAGGTTAGGTTAGGTTAGTGAGTCTAAAGGTGGGGTTAGGTTAGTTTAATTTTCATATCGCCTATACACTCTTCCTATTAAAAACGTCTTATATCTCCGAAAGTAATGATTTGTGACGAAAGTTCAGAGTGAATGTTTCTTAGAATCCAATAAGGTTAACAGAAACCACACTCCCAAATGTGTAGGTAATTGCGGTCCTTGTGTACAAAATTACTAGGGCGGGAAAGGACTCTAACATTTTACCAATGTGGTACTGTTAGGGCCAGGGTGTAGGTAGTGCGGTAGGGTATTGTGGTGTGTGGTAGGGGATGTGGTAGAGGCTGTATTGTAGGGTGTAGGTAGTGCGGTAGGGTATTGTGGTGTGTGGTAGGGGATGTGGTAGAGGCTGTATGGTAGGGTGTGGTTAGGGCGGTAGGGTATTGTGGTGTGTGGTAGGGTGGGGGAGGGTTTTGGGATGTGTAGTTAATGTGGTAGGTGGTGTGGTTAATGTGGTAGGTGGTGTGGTTAATGTGGTAAGGGTAGTTTAGTAGCCGCCACCACCACCACCCACCTTAATATGCTAATACCTTCATAAAACATGTCATTTAATCCACCCGTCTTATATACCCTGAGCCTATTATCCTTCATCCATTTAATTATCCATAAAAGAGTGCCAAGTAGTACCAGGGAGTGCCACACAGGACTAATATGAAATTCCATCCCTATATGTGGACACAAAGAAGCAAATAGTTGTACCCGTGTACATGAATATACAGTGATTGCATTTATATCGGCCAAAAGACAGAACACAAAGTTATTGTGCCTATATAAGTGGAAGAAGGGGGTCATAAAAATTTCAAACAGCGGCCATTTACACAAATGTAAACAAAGACATACCCCTGCACTAAAAAACCCTGCACTAAAAAGTCCTGCACTAAAAAGCCCTGCACTAAAAAGCCCTGCACTAAAAAGTCCTGCACTAAAAAGTCCTGCACTAAAAAGTCCTGCACTAAAAAGCCCTGCACTAAAAAGCCCTGCACTAAAAAGTCCTGCACTAAAAAGTCCTGCACTAAAAAGTCCTGCACTAAAAAGCCCTGCACTAAAAAGCCCTGCACTAAAAAGCCCTGCACTAAAAAGCCCTGCACTAAAAAGTCCTGCACTAAAAAGCCCTGCACTAAAAAGCCCTGCACTAAAAAGTCCTGCACTAAAAAGCCCTGCACTAAAAAGCCCTGCACTAAAAAGCCCTGCACTAAAAAGCCCTGCACTAAAAAGCCCTGCACTAAAAAGCCCTGCACTAAAAAGCCCTGCACTAAAAAGCCCTGCACTAAAAAGCCCTGCACTAAAAGCCCTGCACTAAAAAGCCCTGCACTAAAAAGCCCTGCACTAAAAAGCCCTGCACTAAAAAGCCCTGCACTAAAAAGTCCTGCACTAAAAAGCCCTGCACTAAAAAGCCCTGCACTAAAGACCCCTGCACTAAAAAGCCCTGCACTAAAAAGCCCTGCACTAAAAAGCCCTGCACTAAAAAGCCCTGCACTAAAAAGCCCTGCACTAAAAAGCCCTGCACTAAAGACCCCTGCACTAAAAAGCCCTGCACTAAAGACCCCTGCACTAAAAAGCCCTGCACTAAAAAGCCCTGCACTAAAGACCCCTGCACTAAAAAGCCCTGCACTAAAAAGCCCTGCACTAAAGACCCCTGCACTAAAAAGCCCTGCACTAAAAAGCCCTGCACTAAAGACCCCTGCACTAAAAAGCCCTGCACTAAAAAGCCCTGCACTAAAGACCCCTGCACTAAAAAGCCCTGCACTAAAAAGCCCTGCACTAAAAAGTCCTGCACTAAAGACCCCTGCACTAAAAAGCTCTGCACTAAAAAGCCCTGCACTAAAGACCCCTGCACTAAAAAGCCCTGCACTAAAAAGCCCTGCACTAAAAAGCCCTGCACTAAAAAGCCCTGCACTAAAAAGCCCTGCACTAAAGACCCCTGCACTAAAAAGCTCTGCACTAAAGACCCCTGCACTAAAAAGCCCTGCACTAAAGACCCCTGCACTAAAAAGCCCTGCACTAAAGACCCCTGCACTAAAAAGCTCTGCACTAAAAAGCCCTGCACTAAAGACCCCTGCACTAAAAAGCTCTGCACTAAAAAGCCCTGCACTAAAAAGCCCTGCACTAAAGACCCCTGCACTAAAAAGCTCTGCACTAAAAAGCCCTGCACTAAAGACCCCTGCACTAAAAAGCTCTGCACTAAAAAGCCCTGCACTAAAGACCCCTGCACTAAAAAGCTCTGCACTAAAAAGCCCTGCACTAAAGACCCCTGCACTAAAAAGCTCTGCACTAAAAAGCCCTGCACTAAAAAGCCCTGCACTAAAAAGCCCTGCACTAAAAAGCCCTGCACTAAAAAGCCCTGCACTAAAGACCCCTGCACTAAAAAGCTCTGCACTAAAAAGCCCTGCACTAAAGACCCCTGCACTAAAAAGCCCTGCACTAAAGACCCCTGCACTAAAAAGCCCTGCACTAAAAAGACAACGAAACTAAAAAACAGGAAGGAGTAAAGAGGGCACCAAACCAAATATGGGAGAGAATGCAGAAAACAACGCAGACATACACTCCTGCACTGTGTGCTATCGACACTGCAAATCAGGTATGGAGTGTGGACATTGCCAAAAGTGGACCCACTTTATCTGCACACAACTACCAGACTATATCATGATAGCCCTCACACGCTCGACCAGGAAATATGCATGCCCGACCTGCACTCTACAGAAATATGAAAACTACAAAGATCTCCTCGCTGAGCTGAAAGAGAGATGTGTAGTGAGAAGGAAGAAAAGAAAAAGAAAAATGGAAATGAGGATCAGACTAATGACATACCGGACATCCAACTCACCGCACCAAACCAAACTCTGACTACAGCTGACATAGCTGACACTACCACTGCCAGGCCCACCACGCCTCTACAGGCAGGACAGGCACCCTCCCAGGCACAAACACCAGAAATGCTAGGCAGCCAGCCAGAAGATATAAATTTAGAAGATATAAATTTAGAATCCACCAACCCTCAACAATCAGACCCCACTCAGCAAACAGCCCCGTTATCCTCTCCACTCTCCACCCCCCCCCACCACTCCACCCCCACAGAGACCAGAACAACAGGAGTCACGAGTGGAACCACACAGCAGCAGAGTAACAGCCCTCCGGAGGTATGTTACTACTTCAGGAGAGCTGAATGATGGAACATGCTGGCTGGCATGGGTCTAGTGGTAGAGATTGCAAATTTAGTCACCCAAAGACATGTCAAAAACTATTAACCTATGGCCCATGGGAGCCAAGAGGATGCACATTAGAAATGGAATGCGAGAACTACCACCCATTATGCCGAGACTCCATTAGGAAGAAAGTGTGCCTGAATAGAAGCTGTATCTACACCCACAGCTTCGGGACAAAAAGGGAAAAACCTACACGTAGGCCTATAACTCCTGCAGTAGCAAACCCGCAACAAGCAGCCCCATGGCCACAGCATACACCTAATCACCCATTAACCTTACCAAGACCACAACAACAGCACTGGGAACATATCCCTACCGACACAAGCCAGAACAATTTTTTAGAAATATTTAACGAAATAACGACAAGTGACAAAACTAGCCAAAATCGTAGACACCCAAGGAATGCAGATACAGAATCTAATAGGGCAGCAACCGCATCAGCCGCAGGTCTCAACATCAATGCTTCCCCAGATACCGCATCAGCAGCTATTTCCAACATCAATACCCCCCAGATAAATCCCTGGCTCAGTGCAAAAAAGAGCCACTAGAATGCTTCCTCATGGGAACTATCCAAGGCCTGTACCCCAAGTCTAACATAAATAAAGTGCCATTCCTATCTGACCTGGCACACCAAGAAGACCTCGCCTTCCTCGCCCTTACTGAATCCCACCTGAGTGAGGAAATCAATGACGTTGAAATCCAATTACAAAATTACACCGTATTCAGAACAGACAAAAAGGACAGGTCACATGGAGGTACCATAACATACATCAGAAACGACTTGGCATAAAATACTGAAACCCTGCTATCATACTCAAATGGCCAAGCAGAGGTGTTATTACTCCACATAAAGAAACTCGCTGATCGTCACAAACATCTATCGGCCTCCACTCTGCAATAAACAAAAGTTCAGCGAGATAATCACGAAAGTGCAAAAAAAACCTGAACTCCTACTCCCCCCCCCCCCCAGTAAATGACATCATAATTACAGGAGACTTTAACGTACCCATCATGAGATGGCCGACAGGGACCCTAGAGGGAGGGAGCCGAGAGGACCAAGAACAAGCAAAAATGCTACAAGATCTCATGGAACATCTCTTCCTGAGTCAAGAAATTCACACAACAACCAGGGGAAACAACATTCTGGACCTACTATTTACAAATAACCAAGAAATAATACATGGGTACAGAGCCGAAAAGACAGTAATCTCAGACCATGAACTCATCACAATAACATTGGCAAAGAACAAAAATGCAAAAAGAAACAAAGAGTACACGGGAGAAGAACAAGGATTCAGGAATCTAAACTTCAACAGTGGTGAAGCAGACTGGGAAGGAGTAAGAAATGCCCTAACATCAACAAACTGGGCTGAAAAATTGCGCAACCAAGACCCAAGCAGCATGATGGAAATCATCGTGACAGAGTTACTGGAAACGTGCAACAAGTACATTCCCAAAAAGAAAAAGAAATGAGGCAGAAGGACCCAAATACCCAGGGACAGGAAAATACTCATGAGAAAAAGGACAAAACTGAACAAACAGATGGATAGAACAGAAAAAGAAGATAAAAAGCAAGAAATCTGGACTCAAATAACTGAAATAGAAGAAAATATTCAGAAATCCCATGAACAACAAAGGAAAAGAGAAGAATCAAATGCAATCACAAACATAAAACTCAACCCAAACTACTTCTTCAGCTAGGCGAAAAAGTTCTCAAAAACATGTGCCCCCATTGGACCTTTACTAACACCTGAAGGACAATTGGAAGAAATGCAGAGAACATATGCAAACTTCTTGCCGAGCAATACCAGTCAGCTTTCAGCAAACCCGACGAGGCAAAGAAAGTAACAGACCCACCTACACTACTTTGTCTGCCAACACCCCTGACCAAATAACTACTTCAGGCCTGGAAAACATAGAATTCACCCAGGGAGATATAATTACAGCAATAAAAGAGCTAAAACTGAACTCAGCGCCCGGCCCAGATGGCATACCAACAAGTCTGTTAATCAAATGCAAAGACAGCATAGCGTATCCATTACACATACTGTGGCGTCACTCATTGGATACAGGTAAAGTGCCTGACCAGGCAAAGAAAGCAACAATAACCCCAATCTACAAAGGGGGACCCAAGGGCTCAGCAAAAAACTACAGACCCATAGCACTCACCTCACACATGGTGAAAGTGTTTGAAAAAATCATCCAAAACAGGATTTATGCCTTCATGGAAGAAAGAAATCTTCTTAACATTGGCCAGCATGGATTCCGGAAAGGCAGATCCTGCTTATCATAGCTCCTGGCATACCACGACAAACTCCTCCACCACCTCGCAGAAGGTAAAAACGTCGACACAGTATTCCTGGATTTCGCGAAGGCCTTTGACAAGGTGGACCATGGCATCCTCATACATAAGATCAAGGACCTTGGAATAGCAGGAAAAGGGGGTTTATGGCTATACGACTTCCTCACTGAAAGAACGCAGTCAGTGACGACAAATGGAGCCATCTCAGAGGAACACAGTGTGGTGAGCGGTGTCCCCCAAGGGTCTGTACTAGGACCTCTACTCTTCCTCATCATGATAGGGGACATAGACAAAGAAGTGACCCACTCAACAACGGCCTCTTTCGCTGATGACACAAACATATGTAAAAGCATTGGAGCCAGAGAAGACATTAGCCTTCTTCAAGAAAATCTCGACAAAATCTATGAATGGGCCAAAACGAACAACATGCTATTCAATGGTGAAAAATTCCAACTTCTCAGGAGTGGTAAAAACCAAGAGATCTTAAACAACACCTCCCTCCTGTCAAGCGAGAAACAGGTGATAACCACTAGCCCACATGTAAAATGTCTGGGCATTCACCTAAATGCTGATGGCACCTTCCAAAGCCACATCAAAGAGACCATCAAAAAAGCTAGAAGGATTACAGAGTGGATACTTAGAACCTTCTACTCCCGGGAAAAAGAGTGTATGATGACTCTATGGAAAGCACTAGTCCAGCCCATCCTGGACTTCTGCAGTCAACTATGGTCTCCCCACAAGGCTATGGATATCCAGGCCCTTAATTGAGTCGGTACAACGGTCATTCACAAGGCAAATAAGAGTGATGAAAGAACTCTCCTACTGGGAAAGACTAAAAAGACTAGGACTACATTCCCAGCAACGACCTGTAGTGGTTCAAAATGACCATCCCACCGCTGTCACCATTATGTAGTGGTCAAAATGACCATCCCACCGCTGCCACCATTATGTAGTGGTCAAAATGACCATCTACACCGTTATCACCATTATGTAGTGCCCACCTTGGGAGTGTACTCTACAGTCCTGGTAACTCCGCTGCCACCACCCACATTAAGTGGGAAAAATATATGAATGAACAAAAATAAAAGATTTAAGAAAATATGTAAGTACTGGTTGGAAACTGAATGACAACGCGTTAATATATTTCTAATTATAATATATTTCACTCTTTACTGTCTCACTTGGTAATTATTATACATTCAAAAGTTATCTTAATATTAAGTCTTCCTTCCCTCCTAGCGATACGCACGCGAAATGCTCAAGTCGTTATCCTAATATAGTTTACTATCTTTGGTAACTTCGGTTGCACTGTCACCACATTAACGATACGCACATGTAATGCTCAAGTCGTCATCCTAATCTAGTTTATTATCTCTGGTAACTTCAGTCGCACTGTTACCACTTTAACGATACGCATATGTAATGCTCAAGTCGTTATCCTAATATAATGTATACGTAGTCTATCCCACTTCCAACGTTTCCCTCTCACTTATTTTTCTATTTCCTTCTTTCTCCTTGTCCTCACACGGCTGGCTGTGACATGTTGTAGTTGCCCCCTCTGCTAGTTTGTGAGCGCTTGGCCCCCTGGTCCGCCAACAGCATCCTACCTTGGGACCCTAAGTAATACACTTTATTAGTCCTGGTCAACAAAAGGAATCACCAGTAAGTCATGTCTACATCTCTAGTTAACAAACATTTCATAACATACCTTTACCAAGGGCGAGAATATCACCTCCCCACAGGCGACTTAACTCAATGAACGTCGAGCTGCTTCCAAAATTATCCTAACCTAGAATCCCCGTTCTCACCTCGTTTCGCTACGTGTCTAATTACTACTGGCTTAAAATATAAGCCTAACCAGTGATTCAGGAATGAGGCGTGGAGGAAAATTCCTCGTTAGCTTATTGATACTTATGTGTTATTTCATCTCTTCTCCTATTAATGTAATTTCTCGCGTTACAGACGCAGAGAGAGATATTCCACCATATACATCTGGAAGATCCTAGAAGAAAAAGTAGCCAACCCCTCCAACATCAACAAAGTGGAAGCTTACATAAATGAGAGGGCAGGTCGGAAATGTTACAGGAAAGCCACACCAACTCAAGCCCCGGCAAAAATAAAGACTCTTCTATCAGCCAGCCTACCCTACAGTGGCCCAAGAGCCTTCAACAGCTTCCCAAGAAACATCAGAGACATCACCGGCTGCTCCGTAGAGAAGTTAAAATCCCAACTGGACGAATACCTGTGGACAGTCCCTGACGAACCACCAGTGCCGAGTTGCATATTCCCCATGCGTTCGCCCATTTCGGCAGCTGGCTGCCCTCTACGCATGGCTGTAGCTCCGAAACTAACCACAGGATTTTCTTGAAAATAACCTCATGGTGATTCCCACACAAAGTTAAATTACGATTCGGAAACTTAAACCTAACCTAACCTAACCTAACGTTTTTCTAACCTAACCTAACCCAGCGGTCTGCCGAAAAGGGAGAGCGCCTGGAGAATATGCTGCCGGGTTACACTTCGTTATGTAGAGCACCCACAAACTCATTACTGGACCAATTAAGTGAACCTACAGTTTAGGGACGCTAGGACCGGCTGCAGCGGTAGAAGAATACGGCTCTGAGGAATTATCCTCTAAACAACATTAAGTATCAAGTATCAAGTAAGTACACTGTAAGAAACACGTCATAGGTGTTCAAATTAATAAAAAAAACATTATTTTACCTCAAAACGTGTGTGTTTACTTGAGCCAGCTTCTTCTTCTTCTTGTGACCAGGGATGCCATTCGAAATATTCAGAAATCCCAAGACTGACCCCCCAAAAATATCCCAAGATAGACTAAAATATCCCAAGATAGACTAAAATATCCCAAGATCTTTGAAAAAACATTGAAACTGACTCCTAACTACGGTACACATGCTTACCTTAAGATAAACTACTGGAGAAATACTTGAATAATCCCCTGAAAAATCCCAAGATAGACAAAACATAATTATCCCAAGGCCAATCCCAAGATCTTGTGAAAAATCCCAAGGAGTGGCATCCTTGCTTGTGACCTTTTAGCTGATGACGCAATACTTTCGGCTCTTTAAATCTCCCCTATTTCATCCTTTCAGCCATTAATACAACCCTATATTCACAAATAATAATAATATGCATAATAAAAATAGTTTAATATATCTGTCATTAACTAAGCGTGCTTAATCATGTTTTTAGGAGTTTTTTGGGCGAAGGGAAATGAACCAATGTTGACGTCAACAAAATACTGTTGTCATGGCAACGTTGTACCGTACATAACACTATAGCGCATCACTCGCCA
>JACEEZ010010274.1:0-19519 GCA_016584305.1 Chionoecetes opilio | reverse complement strand
TGAACTAAAATTAGGTCTGTATACTAGGTATTTTAAAAAGCACTTTAGCTCGTTGCCACGTTCCAGCCGCAAGAACGAACCAAAACGCAAAGGGGCCAGAGGCTGGACGCCTAATACTTGATAATAATAATTGGCAGGCCGCCTGCGAGCTGCCCAACTTACCATAAGACCCATTCGAGTAAGGGGAGTGGAACCATCCGTTTGAGCCAAAAAAGTGAATAAAATACTCCTAAATATTGTCGGATTAAGCTGAAATTTGACATGCAAGTAGTGCTGTCAAAATCAATGGGGGTCTGTGAAACAAACTTCAATTTTAGGACCACTCTGTCTCATGATTGATCAATGCAATTGAATACTGCACACTGATGTGATGTTCTTGCTTGCCTTTGAAAGTGACCCCTCTTTTTCTTGTCCCCTTTATTTTAAAAGCACCTTGAGCTCGCTGCCACGTTCCAGCACGCAAGAACTGAGCAAAAGCAACGGGGTCAGAGGCGGACGCATATACTTGATAATAATACTCTTTATTCTCGCCCGGAGGCCATCAAGGACTCAAAAAACAAACAATAATGAACAATAGACCGACCTCCGCTTCAGTCTTCGCCGTCATGGCTCTGCAGGAAGCTCTGAGGGCCTACTAGTGGGGTCTCTTTGAAGACACCAACCTTTGTGCTATCCACGCTAGCGGCGTGGACCATCATTGCCAAAGGATATACAGGCTCGCTCGACGCATTCCGTGGGAGCGTGCTTAAGCGCCCTCGTCGGCAAAGACAACAAAACAATTATAACTATATTCCTCTTCTCCTCTCTCTCTCTCTCTCTCTCTCTCTCCTCTCTCTCTCCTTCTCTCTCTCTCGCTCTCTCTCGCTCGCTCCTCTCTCTTATCTCTTTCTCTCTCTCTTCCTCTCCTCTCTTCTCTCTCGATCTCTCTCTGCTCTCTCTTTATCCTCTCTCTCTCTCTTCTCTCGCTCCTCTCTCTCTCTCTCTACTCTCTCTCTCTCTCTCTCCTCTCTCTCCTCGCTCTCTACTCTCTCTCTCTCTCTCGCATACATAAGCCATACATGATAACGTAATTTCTTGCAGGCTGCCACACCAAATATACTTTCACATTCTTAGAAGGCCCGAAAGGACAGCTTAAGAAGAGATAATTACAATCCACAAGTAGCAGAGTTACGGCCAAAGGTAATAATTTGATCTCAGTAAATACAAATATATACCTAGGGTAAAATTCAGCTTCTGCAGTTGAAAAAAGTTAATTCTACCACCAAGTGAATAGAAAGACATCCCCTATTCTACACTATGCTAAACCTTGTCTATTGGCTGAGGGGGTCCCCGTAGAAATATTTCTACCCTCAAAAGTTGGTCCTTCTAATGCATGAAGTAGACCATCTGGGTTACAACAAGAACGAGGATAGACTTTTAAACTGATGGCATCCATTTGCAGAAATCAAGGCTGCTCGATTGAGGCAATTGTGACCAAATTTGGCCAAAAATTTGGGCTATGGAAAGCAAACGCTTCATAACTCCATCCCCGAAACACATACAAAATAATTAATGATAGACAAAAAGGCTCGATATGTGATATGTTTGAAAATGTATGCGAGTCACAGAGGTCAAAAACTTCATGAAATCTTCGGTTTTCTAGAAAACTTGATTACTTATTGCAAAGTTCGCTTCTTACTCGCATGCAACATAATTTTGGTGATTAATAGTCAAATCCTTACCTGACCTCGTAGACATATTAAAACAAACCAATGTTTCATTATTATAGGTAAACAGAAAGGTGCAAAGTGAAAGAAGTAAATGTACGAAATGAAAAACACATAAAGATGACCATTTATCCTGGAAAATATGAAAAGGGCTTAGTGTCTATCATTTACACTCTATGTTTTGAAATGTATTCAGCATTTAAACAAATATTTCATGAAACATATTTTTCTTACGAGTGTGTGTGTCATTCAACCCATGGTCTGGTCCACGCGAGTCAGACTCGCTGATCGCCTTTCACCCTCCCGGTGCGAGCTTAGAGCTCATAATTACCGATCTTTGGGTAATGCTGCAACATTTCACACCATACACATCCATCCCCTTGCTCAGGTGGATAGTAACCGGCCGACTTTATCAGGTGGAAAAATCCCCGGGCTATGAGCAAGGGCCGCGGGAATCGAACGCCGGACCACAGAATGGTGACGACGACTAACCAACAGGGCCGTACCAGAAGTGGTATGTGTGTGTGTGTGTGTGTAGTGTGTGGTGGTGTGTGTGTGTGTGGGTGTGTGTGGTGTGTGTATGAGGTATGGTGGTGGTGTGTGTAAGTGTGTGTGTGTGTGTGTGTGTGTGTGTGTGTGTGTGTGTTGTTGTGTGGTGTTTGTGTGTGTGCGTGCGTGCGGTGTGTGTGTGTGTGTGTGTGGCGTGCATGTGTTGTAAGTCGTTGTGTGGTGGTGTGTGTGTGTGTGTTGTGTGTGTGTGTGTGTGTGTTTGAAGTGTGTGTGTGTGTGTGTGTGTGGTGTGATGGTGTGTGTGGTGTGTGCGTGCGTTGCACGTTTGTAAGGGTGGTGTGGTGGTGTGTGTGTGTGTGTGTGTGTGGTGTTTGTGTGTCTGTGTGTGTGGTGTGTGTGTGGTGTGTGTTGTGTATATGTGTCGGGAATTTTTTTGTATGTGACCCAAGGACCAGGAATAAATAAAAATCAATTACGTAATTTTGACACACACACACACACACACACAACACACACCACACACACACACACACACACACACCACACACACACACTTTACAAACACGGGCACGCACGCACACACACACACACACACAAACACACAACACACACCAACACACCACACACACACACACACACACACACACACACACACCCCACACACACACCACCAACAACACACATGACAAACACGGTTGCACGCACGCACACACACACACACACACATCACACACATACACACACACAAAACACACACACACTTACACACACACACAAACACACACAACACACACACCAACACCCACTTACAAAACACATGACACGCCACACACACACAACACCACACGCACGCACGCACGAAACACACACACACACACACACACCCACACACACACACACACACACCACACACCACACACAAACACACACACACACACACACACAACACACACACATGCAGCACACACACACACACACCACACACACACACGCATAAACACACACCACACACGCACACCACACACACACACCCACACACACACACACACACAAACGCACACGCACAGCACCACACACACACACACACACACACACCACACAAGCACACACACACTATAGATCGGCTCGGCATAGCCGTTTATAACCAGGGAACAACGTAAGGCCTCAGTGCACTGTGTTGCGTCGTGGCAGGCGTGGATCATTCAATTGGGGGTGTGATTTCTTAATATCATTTATTAAAACGACTCAAGTATGCAAAATAGACCCGTGTACATTTACGTACTTAATTTCCAGACTTCTTTTATATTTACTTTATATATATATATTTTCGGTGTTAATGGTACATATACTGCTCATGATTCAATGAGAGTATTGCATATAAGATATATTAAACAACAAAATACAGTATATGTTCATTAATTATGAAATACATCATTCCTACGTACATTTGGTCAGGAGGTCAGTTTGGTATCATTCAAGTTCGACCATCATATTAGCTGACATGCATGTTCAGGTGGAGACAATCAAAGTAGATTACCGTGACTTTAAACGTTTTCAACATAACAAGTAAGTCTAAGGGGGTCATGATATGAACGTGATAACCTTAGAGAGGTCCGGGATAGTCCAGTCAAACAGTGTGGATTACAAGCAGGTAAAGGGAGAAAGAATCTCCCCCTACATCTTGTGGATGTGGAGGCGAAACTAAATAAGCCAAGTCCAATGTTCTACTTAGCTTTGCGAAAGGAAGACAGCCATATTTGTAGGTGACCTGCCTTTATCTTAATGGATCCATCTTTCATGACGAAGGTGTTAGTTTGTCACAACCACTGATCAGATAAGATCTCGCATAGATGCAAGGAAAGGTAAAAGGTCTCAGAGGTAGATGGTGATACGATGTTGTAACTAACGTTGAAATTGTTGTGCAAAATACAGATGAGTTACTACAGAACATTCAGTTGAGGATGACATGTTTTAGGTACTACAAAAACAACTAGGTGGAGTAAGAGGCGTTTTCGTACACCATATATAGAAAACGGTTTTAAATTCTTGGAAGTGCGAGGACATGTAATTCTCGTTAACGATGACCACTAATATAAAAGTACTGTTTTGGACAAAAGAACAAACCTCAGCTTCATTACATGTATCACACACAAAAAAATAATGGGATATAGTTAGCTTACTCTCAAAAAAACATAAAAAGTAGTTACTGAAAATAATGACATTTAGCTGCTGGTTTACGTTGAAGAGTAAAACGCCCCGTGGACTTGCGCATCAAAACAACCATAAAGCATAGTTATGACATATTGTCAAAGGCTACTCAGACTGGACTGCTACATCGTTCCCCGCGCCAAACCCGCCCATGACCAGTGGAGGACAGTTTTGCGAGTCCTGCCATTTATAGAACATCACCCCTATTTCCCTTCCTAAGGTATCAGTAGATAGGGATATACCGTTATCTTGTAACTGTTGTTCTATAATAATATCAAATAAAAAACTGTAAAATACACTAAAGAAATGCCATATGAGAGAAGTGAAGAAATATGCATGACATCAAATTATAATTAAAATCTTCCGCCATTTATATTTGCGAGGAAAACATTTAGATGCTAGCGATAGCAAAAGCAGATTTCATTAGCTTGTCATTGATATATTTCGTTTTCTGATAAAATGAATATACCACCATACCTAAATTAGCGTAACTAAAAAAATACATCATCAATCGTATGGAAGTAAAAAAGGTTCCATGAATACAGTAGACTATGGCATATCAGTATAAATCGATACACGTTCTCTTCGTGAATCGTTTGCTCTATAATATTATCAATAAAAAACTGTAAATATACACTAAAAGAATTCCATTATGAGACTCTGAAGAAATATGCATCAATAATTCAATTAAACTCATCGCAATTGAGTATTTAAAAAATAAATAAACATCATCCGCGGGAAAATTATCCGATAGATGATGTATTTTTTTTAGTTAATCACTATATTCATGCAGGTTATGATTAATTTATCAGAAAAACGAATATAGCAATGGAAAGCTAAATGAATAAAATCCGCTTCTTCTATCGCTAGCATCAAAAGTTTTCTCGCAAAATAATAAAATGGCGAGAGTTCAAGTGAATATAAGAAGTTCATGCATATTTAACTCGATTCAGTGAATGGCATTTCTTATGCATTTATGTTTTTAGTTGATATATTAAGAACAAACATTTACGAAGATAAGGGATATCATAATATATGATAGCCATAGGAAGGGAAAAGGGAGTGATGTCGAAAATGGCAGGAAATCGCAAAAGGCCTCCTTGAAATAGCCAAAATGAGTGCAAGGTACAGTATAGAGTAGTCTTTGCTGGGTATTGTAAATTATCATTCCAGTGGTTAATCATTTGCCACTTTATATAAACTAGACTTTGGTTGTGAACCGGCGGTCATTGGCCGCCCTCGACTCATTTTTAAATTCTAGTCACTGAAATTGTATACGTTGCTGGTAGGGTGGCGATCGCCGGCGCCCGCCCACGGAGGAGACTTAATACCATTCCAGCCCAACGGGATTAACCATCTCTCTTTAATTTCATGATTACATTGAGGAATTGTACGTACGGTACAGTTCTAATGTAAGTGTTAAAAACAATAGTCGTGTATTATCAACAATCAATCATTGGGGGCATACGCCGGGGGGCGCGTCGCCTCGCCCACCCTCGACGCCACTACCGGGGGTAACACACGCGCGAGTTCCCATGCAGGGATACTTTCCCATACAAGCAGCTTCGACAAGAAACATCACTTGCCCAAGCCACGAGCCTTGTGGGCGCCCCTTGGCCTCCTCCACGCCGGATGTCTTTACAGATAAAACCGATAGGAAGGATCGGTTTCAGGGTTAGCGTGCCACATGCTCATATAGCCGAAGTTGGCGCTGGACGGACTATGTCACAAATTATTATATCGCTTATCGACATAGCGAAAATATCAGTGCCGCGTCTATTAAACCTGAATAGCTTCCGCTGAAGGTATCAGTGATTATACTCGCCGCACCGTCCGGTGATGGGTTGATAACACGCTTGACGCCCATACCACCACTAACGCCTCGATGCGCCCTTAACCTGCGGCCTCGATCACGCGCGACACTTCAAATAACAAGACATTGCAGTAGTGAAAGCTACACCCAATTCTAACCCTACATCCATCGATTACTATCCTAGTTAGTGACTAGTTGGGGGTACGGGCGGGATATATGAGGATAGACAATGGGTTTCATAGGTAAGAATCTCAAAAAAATATGTGTTTGTGACATAAATTTCACAATTATAAAAATAAAATAAATCCTTGCTAAAACCATATATAAGCATTCCACACAAAGTAAACATGTCCTGTAGATCATCAAAAACATCCGTTAAGAAAAGCATCGAGTAAAAATAGTAAGCAACAGAAAAAAAATAAAGGTCCAAACCATTAAAAGAAACCTAAAAAAAACACCATAAAGAAACATAAAAAAATCAGAAATTTAAGCATATTTCTGTATCAACTCAACAAAACAAAAACGTCCTGACCACTATAAACTAAGACAAAATTATTCATGGCAGAAAATCACATACCCTTTAGAACACCCATCTTGGTGTAGATGTATCCTAAATTCTAGAATCTATCCTATAACCAAAGCTATTAACAGGAAAGCAGAGGTCATTTAGTTTAGGACATTCCAAAGTCAAATGCTTCTGAGCATGTTATATTATTATTTTGCACGTTAAGCACCGCAGCTCACGTAGGGTTCGGCTCCAATCTGCCTGTGTCCAATCAAGTTTACATATCAATGGTAATATGGTAAATGAAATTTGAGGAAATATGATTATTAAGAATAGTGTAAAGCTAAAACCCAATATGTACATACATTCAATTCAGAATTATTAGTGCTGGTTCATCAATCGAGGGCCACCAAACGAATACCAGCATGATACAAAGCAGTTTATTCAATATAAAATGTTTCCAACCTAGTTGAAAAGGTTACATATCATATATTGCTTGTACCTAAATGATCATGGTAAATTCCTCCCAGCAAGAAATGATACACTAAATACCCATAAACATGTCATAATAAGAACATATAAATGGTTATTCGGAACAACAAAAGCAAATTAAACAAATGTCAGCTAAACCTTGGACTGTAATGTTAATCAAGCCCAATAAAAAACAATATCAAGCAGGGAAGCACATCAAACGACTCTAATAACATATATTACTGCCAGTCACGGATGATGAGTAGTATGTCCGGTACACAAAAACTATCAGCTCAATGTTAAAAGTAAGAGATATCCACAAGCAGTTCATGGTAGAAAGGCAAGGGACGGATTCCTGGCTCGGGTGGTTCTGCAAACAATTCATCTAACGAAATATAACATCAATAAGTTACATATATCCGCTACATTATAATTCAATGATACAAACAAATATAGAGCCAATAAAAAAGTTAAAAAAGCAGTAAGGAAATACACCAGTCCACCATCCAGCGGGCACTCACACCAATGAATAGGTACCAGCATAAATACAGTAATTCCTTAGCAAAGTAAGTTTACCTCATTATGTTACTGAAAGCAACATTAATAAACCCAAAACAGTTCACCACCACCGTTATGAATGGAACAAGCATATGCACGCCACAGCAAAGTTTACATGATTCTGACCTTACTTTTCAGTGCAAACACAAAGACACCGAGTTCTAGAAAACATTATTAATTACTATTACACTGCAAACACAATACAAAGCCTCTCTTAACTTCACAAGCCATAGAAATCAATCCAAACCCAGACAGCAGTCCCAGTCACAGAATAGCAAAACAAAGTCACCACTTAAACGACATGTAGTTGAAATTTACAATAATGCTTCAGAGCCGGGGCGACCGTAAAATCCTCAAATAATAGACTTAAAAAAAATCAAAAAGTAATATATTTAAAAGAGCACTACATTTGGAAAAGAAAAATCAATGAAAGGGGGGGGGGGGGCACATGATTCACAAAATCATATTCGAAAGAATACTATCAACCTCCATATGGAATATACACACAAATAAATAATCATTATAAATACAACACAAGCAAATGTGTTACAGGTTTTACATACGTATTTTGTAGCGTGTTATAGCCTATCAGAACGGCCTTTTTAAGATTCCCATTGGCAAATAGGCAAATATTTAATTGCAGAGGACAGGAATCGAAAACTTGCGCGCAGGCGTCTGGGGCCAATCCCCCCGCCAAACTAAAGGTGGAACAAGGAAATGATAAGTTCGGGTTGCCTGTCGCTACCTGATGCAACCTTAGGTGAGGCGAGGTTGGCCCAGTCGCCTGCGAGCAGGAGCGATTTTGACCTTATCAAATGAAATGAAATTTCCATTGGATTAATAGTCCAAGAGCAATAGGTCAATTTTAACCAAAGGTATAAAAACTTTCCTATAAAGCGATTTGTTCAGATCATTCATAAAAGTTTTAAATACCCTACTAAAAGTCCCGGGAATACAAGAACAGGAACACCTTGAAATCAAGATTGCGGCCATAATGATTATTCCGATATCGAGAACATTGTAAAAATCGGTACTCTGCATCAAGTGATCAAACATGGTGTTAATACTGTATATATAAAATACATAGAATATATCTTATATATACATAGACATACATATATATATGTAATCTATACATATATATGAAGATAGACTATACAATATATATATATGTATAGAGATATGCTATATAGATATATAAGAGATATATGATATATGTAGATAGTTATACATATAAGAGATAGTTTAGTATATAGGTATAGAATTATATACAATATAAAGAGATATGGATCTATATATAAATAGAGAGAGATACAGATATAAGTATAGTATATAGTACAATATATAGAGAGAGACATATATATATATCATACAATAGATATATATATGACAGATGATATACATATCGATCTATCTATGATACATTATTATATATATATATGATGACAATCTAGTACATATATAGATAGTATAGATATATAGACATGATAGAAAAATGATAGAGATGGATATGTAGAGATACTAGAATGATATATAGATAGAGAGCAGATAGAGAGAGAGACAGAGATAGGTATAGATAGATAGGAGTATAAACATATATAATAGAATATAATGACAGAGGATATGAGAGAGTAATGAGAGCAGTAGAGGAGAGAGATATAGATAGAGACATATATAGAGAGAGATGAGTAGAGATATAGATTTACATAGAAGATTAGAAGGGAGAGAGAGAGAGGAGAGATATATATAGAGATAGATGCGATTAGATACATATAGAGAAGAGAGAGAGAGACTAGAGGAGCATAGAGAGATAATATAGAGAGATAAGAGATAGAGAGGAGAGATAGGGAAGAGAGAGAGAGAGAGGGAGAGAGAGTTAGAGATATACATAGATGAAGCGAGATAGACATGGAGAGAGTAGCGAGAGAGAGGGATAGAGAGAGTAAGAGAGAGACAGGATATTAAGAGAGAGAGAGAGATATAGAGAGAGAGAGAGAGAGAGAGAGATGAGATCACAGAGAGAGATATAGAGAGAGAGGAGAGAGATAGAGAGAAATCAGGAGGGAGAGAGATATAGAGAGACAAAGAGTAGACAGGAGAAGAGAGGGAGAGAGAGAACAAGAGATAGAGGAGAACGAGAGAGAGTAGAGGAGAGAGAGAGAGACCGAGAGAGATGAGAACGAGAGATAGAGATGTAGATAGAGATAGAGACAGAGAGAGAGCATATACAGAGAGGAAGAGAGAGATAGAGATAGAGAGAGAAGAGACGCATAGACAGAGAGAGCGCGAGATGACAAGAACAGAGAGAGAGAGAGACAGAGAGAGAGGAGAGATACCAGAGTAAGTAGAGCAGAGATATAATAGAGAAGAGAGATCGATGAAGAGAAGAGAGAATAGGAGACAGAGAGAGAGAGAGAGAGATACAGAGAATGAGATAGACACATAGAGAAAACATAAGAGAGATACGGAGATGAGAGAAGAGTAGACCGAGAGAAGATATGTGAGACATACAGAGATAGATATGAGAGAGAGAGCTAGGATAGCAAGAGAATAGAGATGGAGAGAGAGAAGAAGAGAGTGAGACAGACTAGACAGAGAGAGAGATAGCGAGAGAGATAGAGAGAGAGAGATAGAGGAGAGGAGTACTAGAGAGACAGACATGACAGACAGTATATATGATATAGAGATAGATGAAGTGAGAGAGAGATATAGAATATATAGTATAGATAGAGATACATGAGAAGAGCGAGAGCGATGCAGGATAGAGAGAGACGAGACAGAGAGAGAGAGAGACAGAGAAGAATCTAGAGAGATCAGATAGATAGAGCATGAGAGACATATAGAAATAGATAAGATAGATAGAGATAAGAGAGAATAGAGAGAGAGGATAGAGATAGATAGACTAGAATATTACTAAGAGAAGAATATGTAACGCGATATATAATACCGATATCATGAGAGATACAGACATACAGATGATATATATATATATATAGAGACATGACAGAGAGATAAGATACAGCTAGATAGACTAGATGAGAGAGATACAGTATAGATATATAGAGATGAAAGTATATATATAGAAGAGAGAGTATATAGAGAGATGAATACATGAGATAGATAGAGACATATATAGATATAAGAGATATGAGTATAGATGAGAGATACGACTAGATAGCGATAGAGTATATAGATACATGATAGAGACGATAGAGAGAGGATAGAGATCATATAGAGATATAGATAGAGACGATATATTAGATATGAGATAAAGAGAGACAGATATATATATAAGAATATATCTATAAATAGATATGACCAGAGAGAGGATAGAGAGAGAGAGAGATAGACAGAGAGATATAGATGAAGACATAGATATATAGATACCTAGATACAGATTAGAGAGAACAGAGAGAAGGAGATAGAGATGATACCAGTAGAAGAGGTAGAGATATGATAGAGGATATATACAGAGATACATAGAGATATATCATATATATTAGAGAGTATATAGTATATAAGAGTATAGATAGAGAAGTAGATAGATAATAAAGACATATGAGTATCATTATCTAGAAGTATAGAGAGAGATAGAATGAGAGAGATAGATATAGAGAGAGAGATATGAGAGAATGTATATAGCTATTATAGATATACAGTATATACATTATAGAGAGATATAACAAGTAGGAGAGGAGAAGAGAGAGAGATATAGATATATAGTAATATATATTAGAGATGATATAATATATATTATAGATAAGAGAGTATAGATAGAGAAGACTAGACAGACATACATAACATTACATACCATACAGACATACAGACAAAACAGATATATATATATAACATATATATATATATACATCTATATATATATAATAGAATATAGCTATATGATAGAATATATAATATATTGATAATACATATATTATATAAATATATAACATCTAGATATTAATATAGACATACTATACAGATATATATAGATGGTGATATTATATAATGATAGATAAAATATATATAATATATTATATATAATATAGATGTTTATATATATATTATATATAGATATAGAATATATAGTAGACAATATATATATATATACATATATATACTATGTAATATATATGACATATATATATATATATATATAGGATATATATATATATACAGATATAAAGACATATATATACTGTATATAGATAATAATTTATATACTATATCTATGTGAGTATATATATATATAGTAGAGATAGATATAGTATATATATATACTATATAGACAGAGAGATATATAATCATAATATAGATATATATATATATATATATATACAGATACATAGTATATATATATAAGATAGATATAATATAAGATATAGACTAGATCTATAGAGTAGTATATATAATATATATAGAGATATGACAGAGATAAGTATAAATATATAGATATATATATCACGAGATATTAGATATAAATATATATCTACACATATAGATTATGAATAATAGTACAATATACAGATTAGAGATATGTATAATAGATACAGATACATATAGAAGTATCTACATAAATATAACATCTGTATATAATATACATATATATATATAATCTACAATATATATGTATATATATATATATATATATATGTATTATAGATATATATAGCTATATAGACATATAGATATATATATATAAATATATATATAGTAATAGATGCAGATATAATACAATATATATATATATACATAGATATATATATATATATATTAATTATTATCTATATATATATATATATATGATATATGTATATATGTATATATATAGATATATTGTATATACTATATATAGATATACATATATATATTATTATTATATATTATAGATATATATACTATATATTATATACCTATAATATATACATATATATAATATATATATATAATACATATATAATATACTATATATATAGTTATTATAATATAATAGTAATTACATAATATATATATATAATATAACATATAATATATAAAAATACACTATATACTACGATACGAACCAAAAGTAACCGGGAATGTTTTTCTGTGGGACAAACGTAGTAGTTCAGGGTTCGCCGCTATTTGCCGCGTGAGGAAGGCTCAGGCATCAGTTGCTAACCGGCGTACATTCGCGGAAGACGACAGCCCCGTGGTTTGCCTTTGTTTTGAAGTGCTTTGCGCCTTTTCGGTCTTATTTTTACGGATGAAAGAAAGGAGCAGCGTGCTGCCGTGCGAATCTGTTTTTGTCTGCGGGAAACACGGCAAGCCGAAAAACAGTGATCATGCTTCAAACAGCTTACAAGTATGCTCGCACATGAGCAAAACCAAAGTTACGAGTGTTTGCACGCTACGAATGGTCTAATTGGTCGATGAAGACCAACCTCGTTCAGGGCGACCGTCAACCTCCCGAACGGATGGAAAAACAATCACGAAAATTCATGGAAATGATCCTAGGAGGATCGTCGCCCGATCAAATTGACGAACTTGTTGATTTGACTGGTGTGTCCTGGAGCTCCTGCCAACGAATTTGAATGAGGAAATTGGGGATGAAAAGAGATTGCAGCGAAAATTGGCCTCGCTGCTCACGGACGATCAAAAGCAGTCACGAATGAATGCGTGGTCGTGACCTGAAGGAACAGTGGAAGTGATCAATACCTTTTTTCGATAGGTCATCACTGGTGAGGAAAGCGGTGCTAACGGCTACGACCCGGAAAAACGAAAACAGCAGTCAAGTTCAATGGAATCGATCAACGTCACCACGACCCAAAAAGCGCCTCAAGTGGAAGTTCAAATGTCAAGACGATGTTGATTGTTTCTCGATGCGAGGAGGAATTGTCCACACAGAATTTGTTCATCCGGGTCAAACTGTTCACCAGACTATTACTTGGCAGTTCTGAAGCGTTTGCGAGACGCAGTGAGACGAAAAACGCCCCGACTGTGACAAAGAGGGGAGTGTGGTGCAGCACGACAATGCGACTTAGCGCACACCGCCTTGAGTGTGAGAACAGTTTCCACAAAAAAAGGGACAATGGACCCCACTTACCCACCCTCCCTATTCACCCGATCTTGTCCTGCGATTTTTGGTTCCCCGAATGAAGACAAAGCCTCAAAGGAAAACGTTGTTGCAGACGTGGAAGAGGTTAAGAAGGAAAAAACGACGGAGTCGGAAAGGCCTTGTACCTTGCTAGAGTTCCAGAATAGTTTGTAAAGTGGACCCACGTCTTGGCCGGGCATGCTCACATGGCGGCATAATTTGAAGGTGATAAAGTGTAAACATGTAAAAAATACTGAACTCCAAATTATATGACAGAATTCCGGTTTTGTTTGGGGTCCCCCCTCGTACATATAACAATATCCATTAATATATATATGATGATATATACGATAGACGTGATATAGATAGAGATATATAATTATAGAATGATATATACAGAGATAGACAATGATAATGTATATCATACAGCTAAGGATACAGCGAAGAGATAGAGAGAGAGACAGAGGAGATTATATATAGGAGAGAAGAGAGAAGGAGAGAAGATCTAGGAGGGAGGAGAGAGGGAAGTTAGAGAGAGAGAGTGAGAGAGAGAGAGAGAGATTAGAGAGTAGAGAAAAGACAGAGAGGGAAGAGAGACAGATAGATGAGATGAGAGAAGAGAGAAAGAGATAGATAGGAGAGAGTAGAGATAGAAGATAGTAGAAGAGAGATTAGAGAGACAGAGAGTAGAGAGAGGAGAAATGAAGAGTAGAGATCTACGAGTAAGATAGATATGAGACAGAGAGATACGATAGATGTTAGATATATAACTATAGAGAGTAGATACATAGGGAAGAGAGAGACCGAGAGTAGATACAGAGAGCGAGAGCGAGATAGATACATATAAGATTACAGATAGAGAGAGAGATTAGAAAGAGCAGATGAAGAGAGAAGATACATCTGAGAATATACAGCTGAGAGTAGAGATAGATATATATAGAGACCTAGAGAGAGATACCTTATAGTCGAATTGAGAGAGATATGACCGAGATATAGATTAGAGATAGGAGATATAGACATAATCTTTGAAATAATATTATATATAGAGATATATATATATATAGACTATATATATATATTAGTATACAGACATTTGAAAGTATACTATAGATAAGATATAGACATACAATATAGAGATATCATATACATTATACATATAGATAGATATAGATAGATAGAAGATAAATAAGTATAGATATCCTATTAGTATATATGAATAGACATAGATAGAATAGATAGATATAGATATATTGATACAATATAAGATACATATGATAATATGTATTACATATATATATAGACATATATAATATAATATTATATATATGACTAGATGATATAGATATAGATTAATATCTATTATATATTAGAAATATATAATACATATAATATAGATACATATATATATATACATATAGATATATTATACATATAGTATATAAGATAATATATATCATATATAATATATATATCTATATATATATATATATAATAATATATATATATATATAAATCTATATAATAATATATATATATAAATATATATAAAATATACATATATATATATATACCATAAGATATATATACATAATACAAATAATATATATTATATATATATAATATATATGGATATATATATACATAACATACAATATATATATATATATATATATATACATATATACATATATGATATTAGATAAAGACTTGACATATATATATATATATATAATAGAGATACATAATACATAATATAGAGTATATATAGATATATATATATATATAATATATATACTATATATAATATATATATCTATATATGAATTATATATATATACATATATATAATATAACATATATATATATATTACATATAAATTTTATATTATATATATTATAGATATAAAATATATACTACAATATACATATATATAATATATATATCACATCGTATAGATAATATATATATATATATATAGTTACTATTATATATATTTATATATATATATATATATTATATACCCGAAATCGTCGCTACAGCAAAAATGACAAAGATACGGCGAAGTCATAACAATTGATTGACTAAAGAGAATAAGCCCACTCTTAGGACAAAGAGAAATATCTGAAAAGATAATAAAGCTGAACATAGCATCACTTTTAACGAGATATGTCTCAGAGAAACTCTCTGCCGTATATCGCTGAATATATATATAGATAGAATGATATATATAGATATATATATATATAATATAATTAGATAGTTATTTATAAGATATAGATAGAATATATATATATATTAGAGATATACTAAATATATAGAGATATTTATATATATAATAGACAAATAGAATATACTATATATATATAATATATAATATATATATAATTATAATATATAATATATAATATAGTATATATATATATAGATATATATATAATATCTTTAAAAGTGATAGCTAGCTCAGCGTTTATTATCTTCTTAGAGATATTTTCTCTTTGTCTTAAGTAACGTCCAGACCATTTCACATTCCTGATTTGAGTAGTTAAGAGTATAGCCACTATCGAGTTATCAACAAGATGTTGTCACTCTTTTGCATTCCAGTCAGCCGTTTTGAAAATCGCAACAAATCTGTTAAATTCCGAGCTTCGAAAAGCTGCTGGCAACGGCAGATGATGCCGTGCCACCGGGCTGGTGACGTAACAAAAGGAAGTTCCTCCTCCCACGTGCGTGTGTGTGGTAGTAGTGTGGTGTGGTGTGTAGTAGTGTGTGTGTTGTGTGTGTGTGTGTAGTAGTGTTTGTGTTAGTAGTGTTTGGTGTGTGTAGTAGGTTGGTGTGGTGGTAGTAGTGTTGTGTGTGTGTTGTGCGTAGTAGTGTTTGTGTGTGTAGTAGTGTTTGTGTGTGTGTGTCGTAGTGTTTGTGGGCGGTAGTAGTGTTTGTGTGTGTAGTAGTAGTGTTTGTGTGTGTTCGTAGTGTGTGTGGGTGTGTGTGGTGTGTAGTAGGTAGTGTGTGTGTGTGTGTGTATATGCTTGTGGATGTGTAGTGCGTGTGTAGTATTGTTGTGTGTGTGTGTGTGTAGTAGTGTTGGGTGTGTGTTGTAGTAGTGTTGGTCGTGTGTGTGTGTTAGTAGTGCTTTGGTGTGTGTGTGATAGTATGTTTGGTGTGGTTGTGTAGTAGTGCGGTCGTGTGTGTGTGTGTAGTAGCTGTTTGTGTGTGTGTGTGAGTAGGTTTAGTGGGTGTGCGTGTGTGTGTAGTGTGTAGTGTGTGTGTGTGTAGTAGTTAGTGTTTGTAGTTGTGTTAGTAGGGTTTGTGTGTGTGTGTGTGTGGAGTAGTGTTTGTGTGTATGTGTGTGTAGTAGGTGTTGTGTGTGTATGTGTGTAGTGTTTGATGTGTGTGTGAGTAGGTTTGTGTGTGTGTGTAGGTAGTGTTTGTGTGTGGGTTATTAGTGTTTGGTGTTGTGTTGTTAGTAGTGTTTGGTGTGTGTGTGTGTAGTGTTGAACACCAGCAGGCTCCGCTAAACAACTGTTCACCACCTCGTACCTCTGGCTCAAACATATAGCGTTGGGCTTCCCATCACAATCTGAGGTTCCCTTTCTCCATATACGCGAGCAGCGTCATTTTAGTTCGGCCTCAGATTGAGCATCGTACTCTGACCTATCACAGCGACAAATCACTGTCTTACACGAAGTACAATCGCTCATCATAACATTGGACGTACAGGTTACAGAGGCAGAAGGGTTGTTTACATTGGAACGTTCCTCTTGTGACGTCATCAAAACATTGCGTAGACCTGTTGAGGGAAGACATTTTTTTTCGCCGCGCATAATAATATATATATAATATATTAAAATATATATATATATTTAATATATAAAATAATATATTTTAATAAAAATATTTTATATAAATTTATAATTAAATATATTATATATATATATATATTCTTAATATATATAAATTTTAAATTTTTTATATATAAAATATAAAAATATATATATATAAAATATATATATAATATATATAATATATATATATATATATATTATATTATATAAAATAAACATATACATATATATATAAAAATAATATATATATATATATATATATATATATATATAAATATATAAATATTTTACATTATTATATATAACTATATATTACATTTTTATATAATATATTATACATATATATATATATATAATACATATATATATAATATATATATATATATATATATATTTTATATATATATATATATATTATATATACATATATATATATTATATAATATATTAATATATATAATATATACACATAAAATATATACATATATATATATATAATACCTTATATATTAAAAATATAATACATATATAATATATATAAAATTTTAAAAATATAATTTAATTATATATATATATTTTATATATTATATATATAACATACATACATATATATATATATATATAATATAAAATATAATATATATAATATATAATATAATATATACTAACATACATACATATAATATAATATTATATAATATATATTATATATATTAAAATATTATAATAATATATATATACATAATATATAATATAACATATATATACTAACATATATTATATAAAATATATACATATAATATAATATAAAATACATATTTTATATATATATATACAATATATATATATATATATATTTTATAATATATATATATATATATTATATATATTATATATATATATATAATATATATATATATATATATATATATAATAAAAATATATATATATATATAATACATACATATTTTATATCTATATATATAATATATATAAATAATAATTATTATATATAATAAATATATATATTATATATATAAATATACATATATATATACATATATATATATTATATATATCATACATATATATAAATATATATATATATACATATATATATATAATATATCTAATATATATATAATTTATATATATATATTATATAATATATTATATAATATATATTATATATAATAAAAAACTGATATAATATATATATATATATATATATATAATATAATATATATATATAATATATATATCTATATATATATATATATATATTAATATAAAATATATAATATATATATATAATATATCATAATATATATATATTTTATACATAATATATATAATTATATATATATATATATAATATATATATATAACATATATAATTTAAAATATATAAATATATATAAATAATATATATAATATATATAATATATATATATATAATAATTATAATAATATAATAAATATATATATATAATATATATTATTACTATATTATATAGATATAAAATATATATAATATATATATATATTTATAAATTATATATATATTAAAATAATATAATATATATTTTTCTATTTCAATATATAATAATATATATATAATATATATAAAATTTTAAATATTACTATATATATATAAAATAAATATAATTTATATATATATAATAAATAAAAAAAAAAAAATATATATACATATAAATATATATTAAAATTTACCTATAAAACAAAAATTTTATTAATAGAAATTTTATAATATCAAAAAAAAAAAAAAAAAATAATATCTGAAAAAAAAAAAAAAAAAAAAAAAATAAAAT
>JACEEZ010010273.1:85000-90000 GCA_016584305.1 Chionoecetes opilio | reverse complement strand
TCTCTCTCTCTCTCTCTCTCTCTCTTTTTCCTCTCTCTCATTTGTATCACTTATTCTATCAGTTCATATACTTTTTCCCCCTTTTTCCTCAATGTAACTTTTAACTACAAAGCGAAACAAGAGTATATATTGTTGTGAACACAAATACCTTACATTTCTTTGTCATGAAAATCTACATTTTCTACCCTTCTTTGACTAATGAAGTACTATAGTAAATATTGAATAATTATACACTTCAAAAGAATAATATATATGGAATAATTGTTCATTAAAAAAACGAGGATATATAAATACCTAAATGACAATATTTTTTCTGCTTGTTTATTGTAATTATTTCTTTGTCTCTTTCTGGCCTACCATTAGAGAGAGAGAGAGAGGAGAGAGAGAGAGAGAGAGAGAGGAGAGGAGAGAGAGAGAGAGAGGAGAGAGAGGAGAGGAAGAGAAAAGGTAGAGAGGGGGGAGAGAGGAGAGAGAGAGGAGAGAGAGAGAGAGAGAGGAGAGAGAGAGAGAGAGAGAGAGAGAGAGAAGAGAGAGAGAGAGAGTAATGAAGCAATGGGAAACTTTCACTGGCACACTCACTCTATCATCTGATTGGTCTGTGAAAAACCAAAGCTATTCTTGTCGACCAATGAGACGCCGACAAAATATTCCAGAGCAAGATTCGACGTCGTGCAAATAAATATAACAAGTCGATAGAGCGATCCCCCCTACTCTCTCTCTCTCTCTCTCTCTCTCTCTCTCTCTCTCTCTCTCTCTCTCTCTCTCTCTCTCCTCTCTCCTCTCTCTCTCTCTCTCTCTCGTCATAATCTTTTCCTTTTATTTTCCCCCTCTGCAGTTTCCTCTTTTTCAATTTATTTCTATTACATTCTGCATCGCTAATGTCCATAAATTTCCAAACTTCATTTATCTTGCTTTTATCTTTCTTTCTCCTTCAATTGATATTTCACCATTCTCTCTCTTCTTTACTTTTATGGTATCTCACTTTCTCTATCTCTTCTCTCACTATCTCTCTTTTTCTTTTTTTATCTTGTTTCATACCATCAATTTCCTTGTCGTTTTTTCCCCCTCTTTCCGTCCCTCATTTCGGCCATGTTGTCTCATTCATCACATCGCTCGCTTTAATCTCTCTCTCTCTCTCTCTCTCTCTCTCTCTCTCTCTCTCTCTCTCTCTCTCTCTCTCTCTCTCTCCATCATGGTCATTATTTTCTTCCCCTTTCGTTACAATCCTTGATTATTTATTTCTTAAAAGCTTCTCTCTCTCTCTCTCTCTCTCTCTCTCTCTCTCTCTCTCTCTCTCTCTCTCTCTCTCTCTCTCTCTCTCTCTCTCTCTCTCATTTGTATCACTTATTCTATCAGTTCATATACTTTTTTCCCCCTTTTCCTCAATGTAACTTTAACTACAAAGCGAAACAAGACTTTTTCCATGAAGTTTGTTTGCCTCGTCTTGAATGTCGTATGGAGGGAGGGAGGGAAAGAAGGAGGGAGGGAGGGAGGGAAGGAAGGAAGGAGGGAGGGAGGGAGGGAAGGAGGGGAAGAGGAAAGAGGGAGGGAGGGAAGGAGGGAGACGGAGGAGGGAGATGGAGGAGGAAAAGGAGGGAACTTGGGATGAGGAGCTGTAACGATGTTGTTTGTGAGCGTACGACCATTAGCGTAGGACAGTAAAGGGCAAAAACGGGAGAGGGAATGGAGAGAGAGAAGGGGATGAAGGGAGGGGATAGGAAAAGAGAAGAAGAAGGGAACGACAAATCAAATTATCTACGGTTTGCCCTTTCTATTCCCTATCGCCACATTGTCTTCTTCCCTTCTCTCTCTCTCTCTCTCTCTCTCTCTCTCTCTCTCTCTCTCTCTCTCTCTCTCTCTCTCTCTCTCTCAGCCAAACCATAGTCCGTCACTCCTCTTCTTACACCCTTTCTCCTCCTCCTCTCCTCCTCCTCCTCCTCCTCCACCACCTCTTCTTCCTCCTCCTATACGATGGCGTCTTGTGTTTTTCCTGAAGGTTCCTCAAAGCGCTGGGAGTAATTGCCGCGGCGAGAGGTCGGCTTGTCAATTTACTCAACGAAAATCACATTAGTCTCCGCTCTTAGGCAAGTGCATCCCCTCCCTTCTCCCCTCCTTTCCCCTCTTCCACATTTTCCTCCACTGCCTGATTTCCTTTACCCTTCTCTTCACCACACCTCCTTCCCCTCTTTTTAAATGTTCAGTGTCTTTCTTTTCTCCTCTTTTTGGTCCTCTATTTCTTCTTCTTTATTCTCTGGAGGAGGAGGAGGAGGAGGAGGAGGAGGAGGAGGAGGAGGAGGAGGAGGAGGAGGAGGAGAATAAAAAAGAGATATAATAAAACAAAGGAGAAAAGATGAAGAAAAAAACAAATTCTCATCTAATACCACAAACCTCACCAATACAATAAACAACAACAACAACAAACAATAGCTAGCTCATCACACTCACCACACCATCATCACCATCATCAGCATCACCACCATCACGTCATCACCATCTCAACATACCTGTAAAGAGAAACGAATAATTAATACAAACGTGTACTGTACCTGTGTATTGTATAGCGTGGGAAGGATTTTTTTGGGGGGGATAAAGTGAAGGGTTAGTTAAGAAGGGAAGTGAAGAGAGTTGAAGGGGTAAAGTGTGAAGGGCAGTGATGAAGGGAAGTGAAGGGATAAAGTGTAAAAGGAAGTGACGAAGAAGGTGAAAAAAAAGTGAAGAGAGTTGAAGGGGTAAAGTGTAGAGGGAAAAAAAGAAGGGAGAGAAGTGAAGAGAGTTGAAGGGGTAAAGTGTAAAGGGCATTGAAGAAGAAGGGAAATGAAGGGAGTTGAAGGGGTAAAGTGTAAAGGGCATTGAAGAAGAAGGGAAGTGAAGGGAGTTGAAGGGGTAAAATGTGAAGGGAAGTGAAGAAGGGAAGTGAAGAAAGTTGAAGGGGTAAAGTGAAGGGCAGTGATCAAGGGAAGTGAAGGGATTTGAAGGGGTAAAGTGTGAAGGGCAGTAAAGAAGAAGGGAAGGGAAGGGAGTTGAAGGGGTAAAGTGTGAAGGGTTAGTTAAGAAGAAGGGAAGAGAAGGGAGTTGAAGGGGTAAAGTGTAAAGGGCAGTGAAGAGAATTGAAGGGGTAAAGTGAATGGTTAATGAAGAAGGGAAGTGAAGGGAGATGAGTAACCATAATAATGAGATGAATACAAATAAGAAATACCTAAAAAAAGTCTTAAAGATGATTAAAGAAAAGAATGTTGATGTAAAAATATGTGCCAAGGTAAGTGGTGGTGGTGGTGGAAGGGGGGAAGGGGGAAGGGGGAAAAGAGGAAGGGGAAAGGGGGGAGGGGTGGGAAAGGGGGGAAAGGGGGGAAGCAAAAGGGCATGAGAGGCGCGTGTGAATTACGAGACAAAAATTTAAAAGTCATGATCGTAAAATACTAGAAAGAAAGAGTCAAAGCGATACAATCAATGAGTCTGTTTGTCTGTCAGTAATAACGATGCTGTTCCACGTGAAATGAGAAAAAAAAGAAGTAATAAAGTATGTAAATAGAAAGAGAAAAAAAGAAAAAAGTTAAAGACGTCGACGAAGAAAATTAATTAAATACAAAAGAGATTTTTTAAATTTTCTTTCTCATTTTTTTTCTATTTACATTTTTTCTTTTCTTTCGCAGCAACTTTACCATTATTCCCTTACATTATCTCCTTTTCTCCTTCTTTCTTCCCTCCCCCTGCCCTCCTTTTCCTCTCCCTCTCCCCCTTTTCCTCTCCCACTCCCTCCTTTTCCTATCCCCCTCCCTTCTTGGAACAACAGCCAGGCCTTTTCAGCTCACTCTATCCAAATTAATTACCTCCATTACCCTACATATCCATGCCCTTCTGTGTCCCTCTCCTCCCATTTCTTCCCTCCCTTCCTTTTCCATTATTCACCCTCCTCTCTCTCTCTCTCTCTCTCTCTCTCTCTCTCTTCTCTCTCTCCTCTCTCTCTCTCTCTCTCTCTCTCTCTCTGATTTATGGTTTCTCATTTCATTTTAATTCAAATTTCCTTCTTTACATCCTTTACTCTCATAGTTTTCTTCCCTTGCCTCTTATTCTTCCATTTCATTCCTCTTCCACCTCTTTCTCCTCTTCCTTTACTCCTCTCCTCCCTCTCCTCTCTTCCATCACTCGTTATTATTCTCCTATCTATAAATTTTCCTTCCCCTTAACCCCTCTTTCCCTCCCTAACCTCGCTCTCTTTCCCCTCTCCTCTCTCTCTCTCTCTCTCTCTCTCTCTCTCTCTCTCTCTCTCTCTCTCTCTCTCTCTCTCTCTCTCTCTCTCTCTCATTCTCTCTTCCCTCGTCTCTTTCCCCCTTTCATCATTATCTTCATGAATGAGACCCATTTTTTTTCCTCCAGGTCTTTACAAAGTCTTCAAGTAAGTTTTTTGTATTTTGGTCTTTTTTCAACATAAATATGAACTCTTTTCATTAGCAAGACCTGTCCCTCCTCACCTCCCTACTCCTCTTCTTGTTATTTTCTTCCTCTTCTTCCTCCTCCTCCTCCTCCTCCTCCTCCTCCTCCTCCTCCTCCTCCTCCTCCTCCTCCTTTTCCCCTCTCCTCATCCTTTCTAATCTTACTCCCAACTCCCCTCAGCCCACTCCTGAGTCCATTAATTTGGCTTCTAATCCCACTCACCTTGTTTGGATCCTTCTATCGCTACCCCTCTCTCTCTCTCTCTCTCTCTCTCTCTCTCTCTCTCTCTCTCTCTCTCTCTCTCTCTCTCTCTCTCTCTCTCTCTCTCTCTCTCTCTCTCTCACATCCCACTCACATATAGCAGACAACCCACTCAATATCGTAAGCAAAAAAGACAAAAACTCGTTCACTCAAGTCCAAACGCCCACTCTTCTTCCCTCTCTTTCCTTCATTCCCATCTCACAGCATTGCCATCTGAACCCCCTCTCCACCCCTTACTCCCCCCCCTCACCCCCCTTCCCCCCTTTACCCCACTCATCCTATTGAAGAACACGAAAACATTCCCTGGT
>JACEEZ010010273.1:40000-72500 GCA_016584305.1 Chionoecetes opilio | reverse complement strand
AGAGAGGGGAAGAGGAGAGAGGGGAAGACAGAGGATAACACAGGGAAAGAAACGGAGGGGAAGATATGACGTGAGAGAGAGAGAGAGAGAGAGAGAGAGAGAGAGAGAGAGAGAGAGAGAGAGAGAGAGAGAGAGAGAGAGAGAGAGAGAGAGAGAGAGAGAGGAGAGAGAGAGAGAGAGAGAGAGAGAGAGAAGAGAGAGAGAGAGAGAGAGAGAGAGAGAGAGAGTCATGATGCAAAGGTGAATGTTTACCTGGTTGATTTATGTGTTTGGAGCACTTGTTTACCCCCCTAACCCCCCCTCCCTTTCATCCCTTCACTCTTCCTCTACTGCCTCGTGTCAAGTCGTGTGTCATCTAGCCACGGCCTGATCACGCGCTGGACACGTGATCTCCTACAGTGACTTCATATGCTTTTACTAAGAGGAAAAATAGTAATAAAACAACATAAAAGGACTAGTTATGATTTTTTTCTTCTCTCTAAATGCATGTCTTTGTTCCTTCCTATATACGGCACTTTCATCCCCTCCTTCAGCAGTACTTTTCCCCTCATCGTCTTCAGCATCACGATATCTTCCCCTCACCACCACACATTCCCCTCCCACTATCACTATTCTGTAACAAAGCCCCCCTCCCTACTCCTTCTCGCCCCCCCCTCCCTATCCTTCCTCCCCCCCTCCTCTCCCTTTCTTTCTCCATTAATTAAGGAAGCCATTTTTCTGTGTTGTCGTTCTGGTCCACATATTAAAGCAACACACAGAGGCTCCTCGCCGTAAAACACACAAGACACACATCTCCTTTCCGTAATGTTTCACTAATTAACGAGATCGTGTCTCTTGATGTAACAGAACCGTGATTCTTTGTATCTATTTTTCACTTTTTCGTTGGTAATTCCTCTTCTGATTATATCATTCGTCTTGTTTTTTATCGATGAAAATTAGAGTGATGGTATTTAGAGTTAGAGCGAGAGAATGTGTGTGTGGTGTGTGGTGTGTGGTGTGTGTGGTGTGTGTGTGTGTGTGTGTGTGTGTGTGTGTGTGTGTGTGTGTGTGTGTGTGTGTGTGTAAACGAGGCTGGTGCTCCTAATTACCTGTGTTTACGCCGCGCCCTAAGCTCAGCGCGGCCTTTCGACGTCTGATGATCAAAGCCTCGGGGCGGCGCGGCGAGAACCGGCAAACACCCGCTGGCCGACTCTTCCTGAGTCACCTGCCCCGCCCCGCCCCGCCCCGTCAGAGGAACGCCTCATGCGGGAAACATGGCATACAGACCATAATTATCGTGTACAATACTCGACATCGCGTCCCTGAGGAAACTTTCATGCATATAATACACGAGGTAGTGCCGGTAATGCACCTGAAGACACGCATATCATTATATTTCTTCATCATAAGGACCTGGATAAGCCCCCCATCCCCCCCTCAACAAAAAACCTTGCTGCCAGCCCCACTAAAGCAGATATTATGATAGTGTACGGAATTTCGTAAGACAATGTAGGTGATGCTACTTGTGAGTCATGTTCACCGCGACACCTTTGGCCGATCCGCCCAGTATATCACATCAGCCACGCAATCCTTCATCATTCCGTCAAAAGTAAACTTGAATAATGTATGAGATTCGGAACGCGTGTTACAGTATACACTCATAGCGCCTCGGACGCCTCGGCCAAGACGGTGTCGGTGCAGCGGAAAAATATGAGGTAGTGGCTGAAAAAGTTCGGTGAGAAAAAAAATACAAGAAAGTTACATTACAAGAAGGGATCACGAGAGCGCGCGGGCCGCCGAGAAGACGGTTATTTGACAAAACTCTTCGCACCTTGTTGCACCCGTGCTTGGTTCCATGTTGTGTGCCGCGGCAGGCTCTCACCGTGGCCACCGAGATGTCATCTCGGTGGCCACGGTCTCACGCGACGGCAGGGGTGTTGCGCCACTGTAGTACACGGTAGGGGTGTTGCGCCACTGTAGTACACGGTAGGGGTGTTGCGCCACTGTAGTGCACGGTAGGGGTGTTGCACCACTGTAGTACACGGTAGGGGTGTTGCGCCACTGTAGTGCACGGTAGTCCAACATAACACTACATTTGGTTCAACTCTACTTGAAAAATTTCTAGAATGAATAGAAAAATTACTTTTCAGGCATGAACAGAGTCTTAAGAAGAAGACTACAGCAAGGAGCCCTTTGTAGAGAACCAGAGTCCAGAGGGTGTGGCAGCGTATAGCTAACCATAAATTGACGCCAGACCGACGATGCTTACAGGTGATAAGCCGCTGTGCTTAGCCTTCCGCAACAAGGGGAGGAACAGGGCTGATGAATTGTTATGAAGAGCGTCACAGTCCCGTTACCGTCATGGCTGACTGACATCGAGGTGACCACTCAGGCGTGTGAAGGCGGTGGTCCCGTCACAAGGGGTCTCCGTAGCAGGGGAGTCGCGGGGACGGGGCACTGCCGGACCACAAACCCGGCCACCTAGAAAACCACCGCGATCCCCTGCATGTGCCGCAGGAAGACAAATGGTCGTCGGTGCAAGCAAGCAACGCCCCAAGCGGACCTCCCGTGCACACTTTCTGATCGCGTCAATATAAGCGCCGCGGACGATTATCGAGGCGAGGACACCCGCCTGAAGACCAGATCAAACCCCGGTGCAACCCGTTGGAAGGGAGGCATATCCATGTACTGTACCTGTCACACAACAATGGCGACCTCCCGTACTCCCATAAAGCTACCTCATGGGGAAGGACTTCTTGACATGAATGATGCAGTTCGCAGGCCGAAGTGGCGGCCGCCCTCCCGCCGGGGAGCAGCGGGGCTCTCGAGAAGGGCCACCAGTGAAACAGCAACGAGAAAAACCGCCACAAATCGACAACCTGAATATTTTTTCACCGATCTATTTTAAATATTCTTTTAAAAACACATATTTAGTTTTGTCATTGGACTCTCCTCCTTCCTGCCAAGCCCGCCGCCAGGGATCAATAACTTACTCTATTTTTCCTCATCATATCACAACCGAACATTATCCCAGACGCGTGTTTTTGTTCAGATTAATATCAAATTAGGGCCACCGACAGCCCGTGGCCCCGCACATCAAAGGCCGCTCAAAACATCACATATTACGCAAACATCACAAACTGCGCAGCCATTTCCAAAACTATTTTTTTTCAACATTCGGATAAAAGTGCATTCTTAATTAAATGACAACTGTTCACTGATCACCAATGAAAATTTACCACCATTATACATGCATTATATGTATGCATTTATACATCCATTAATATATATATATATATATATATATATATATATATATATATATATATATATATATATATATATATATATATATATATATATATAATATACATGGCAAAGGGAGGCAATATTAAAATCAACGATAAAAAACAATGATAATACTAATGATGATAATGATATAGAAAACAATAATATTAATATTGATTATAATAATAATATTAATAATGAAAGTACTAATAATAATAACAACAACCACAACAAAACCAGTCACTGTCATAATTGTATCACCTCTACGTGTTTGTAATGTACTTTTCCTCCTTTCTTCCTTCACCGCAATGATAATATATATAATCATTCCGACAAAGACAACATTTCACAAAATCCCTCGATATGATGATTCGCCGCCGACCCGACACCCACCTTCACCACCACCTTCACCACCACCACCGTCACCACTGTCACCACCGCCGCCGCGTCCTTCATACTACCTGACAGAGCCGCCCTTTGGAACGCCATTCAGACCCAGGGTAAGGCGGCGTGGCACCCGCGATACCGCCCTCATGCTACTTCTACATCGTCACGACTATTGGCGGCATGGAGGAAAATGAACACTTGGTCCCCTGGCGAGCTTGTGTTGGCCGCTTCGGGAGGCTCATGTCCTGCTACGGTGCCCTTCGATGTGCTCATGGGGGACTGCGGGTCTTAGTGAGGCACGGCGATACACTTTTTGGTTTTACGCGAGTAGTCATAGATACTTATATTACCGCCGATGGACAATTACTACAAGTCCTCAAGAGAGTATGAAAGGTTATTTTAAGAAGGAAAAACAAATTGAAACCAAGGGAACATTTCGTAATGGTGACTTGAGTGTTGGTTGTTCTTTATCTTGTTTGTCTCCTTCAGGGTAACATGTGACGATAGGGTATACACCGATGGCAGCTTCCCACCACAATCACTCCTCGTCCTATCACTATCACTACGGCTCCTCCCCCCCCTATCTTTGTCCTCCTCCTCGCCCTCCTCTTCCATCACCATCTGACCCTCATAATACCCAAACCCTCGGTCGTTTCCTTATAACTGTCGTGTATTTTATTTATTCGTCGTGGAATGAGTGGACAACTAAATGCGTGTGCTCGTGTCAAGATTAATATTGCGCAGTTGTTTTTATGCTATCCTTTTTTAATGCTGAGCTAAAAAGAAATGATTTGCCGTTACACACATACTTACATCGGCCTCTCGTGCCCTCAATGTGTTTAGTGACGAGGTTCTTCAATACACCAAACACAGGACACCTCTATCCCCACTGTCCTCCCTTCTCCTAGCTTTCCCTAACCTATCCTATCCCCCCTCCCCCCTACCCTCTTCGTTTCCCATCCCTTTCCCCTCCCTCCCTTCCCATCCCCGTGGCACAAAAGAGTTACAGTAAACATGTAGCCTCTGTACACCGAAACACCGACCTTTGTATACACCAATTCTTTTTTGGGGGGCCAGGCGAGAGACTAACCATAAAAATACGTGAAACCGGGAAAAAATATTGTGATGAAAGTAAAAAAAAAAAAAAGGAATAGAAAAAAAAGAAAAAGCGAAACAGTACAGGACCACAAGCTTGACGCCCCCGCCCCCCCCGAAACCCCCCTCCCCGCCCCCCTTATCGCCACGCAGCGCCCCGACGACACACGCGCTCAGAACCACCGAAAAGATGTGTCCTCAAAAACAACCCTCACAATGGAGAAATATCGTCAGGGAGTGAATGGCGGGGCAAAAGAAACACACAATTATCAGTGCCAAATAGCCGAGCATTATCTACCATGTTTTGTTCTTCATTTCTTTTTTCGCTTCGTCCACAGTATCAAAAAAATAGGGAGCCTGCACATAACCATTAAGAAAAAAAAAGCCAGACAAGGACAACGACCTCAATAATGATAATAATAATAATGATAATGATAATAATTGGTGTTGCTGTTTCCCTATTTGCGACACCTCACACACACGTCGTATTTCTTTATATAAATCACTTGGTCCAAACAGACGACCCGATAACCTAACCTCAATAGATATACATACATACGTAGATATACATCCCTTCCTGACATCACTGAATCCTTTCCTCTCAATTTTTCTCACCCCACTAATCTCCCCAGCACATTTTTCCCCTCTCTCCCCTTCCACACCAGCCCTCCACCATGCAATGAGGGGAGGGGGGGAGTGAAGGAGATCTACCACCCCTTCCCTCCTCACTCCACTCACTCCTGGTATGCTTTTTTACCACTCGCATTACTCTTTTTCTCTCATGCACCCACCAACACTTCAATGCACTCCTCCTATATTTTTCCTTACCCCTATCACTAACCCCCTCCCCCCTCCCTTCCTTACTCCACCATGCACAGTTATTCCAGGTATATATTGTTCAGGTGTTAATTCTTCTTCTTCTTCTTATTATTATTATTAGTTTTCCTCCTCGCAGTATACTGAACCCTCACCAATACATTCATGGTCACTTTATAGCAAGAATGTTCACGCTTCTTGTGCCTCGAACGTAGTACCTGAATGATTCCAATCTCTCTCTCTCTCTCTCTCTCTCTCTCTCTCTCCTCTCTCTCTCTCTCTCTCTCTCTCTCTCTCTCTCTCCTCTCTCTCTCCCTCTCTCTCTCTCTCTCTCTCTCTCAAGGCACCTGTCTGTCTCCTTGGCACCCGTTCATCACCAGGTACATACGTTTAACCTCCTCCTCCTCCTCACCTGCCCTGACGTCTGTACTTCTTCCCTAACCGCGTACTCGTGAGGGCAGAAGACACAGGTGAATCTCTGGGTCACACTCTGGGTCACACGCATCGACTACCTGAGCTCCACCTTGACTTCCCTCACGTACTGCTTGATGGCACCCTCGGTCTATGGAAATGAACGAGAGGGACAAGGAAACTGTGTGTGTGTGTGTGTGTGTGTGTGTGTGTGTGTGTGTGTGTGTGTGTGTGTGTGTGTGTGTGTGTGTGTGTGTGTGTGTGTGTGTGTGTGTGTGTGATGATCCTAGTGGTATGAGGCAGGTGGTGTGAGGTAGGTCGTGGTCTGGGGTCAAGTAAGGACGCCAGGAACCGGACTAACCCCCTCCCCCGCCTCCTACCCTCCCCAGCAGTCTAGGTCACCCCAGCAGGAGGAACAGCAGACGAGGATTCACAAAACCTGCTGCCTTATCGGGTCAAGTTCTCTGCTGACTCACCTTGACAGGTTCCTCAGATGAGAGAGAGGAGGAGGAGGAGGAGGAGGAGGAGGAGGAGGAGGAGGAGGAGGAGGAGGAGGAGGAGGAGGAGGAGTCTTAGGTGCTACAAGAGGTAATGAGCAGGGAAATATGGCATAAGGGTAGAACAGTGATATGAACGAAGGATTTAACGAAAGAAGGGAAAGGATGGAGCGTGTATAAGGAGACGAAAAGACGAAGGTGACAAAAGGCTGCTGGAGATAAGAAAATAGAGGAGGTTAAAAAAAATTGTGGTTGTATTCTTGTCATTTACCAATTAACAGCGTGAAAGTAGGAAAGTAAGGTAAGGTAAAGTAAGGAAGGAAGGAAGGAAGGAAGGAGGGAAGGAAGGAAGGAAGGAAGGAAGGAAGGAAGGAAGGAAGGAAGGAAGGAGGGAGGGAGCGAAAAGACTGTTTAAAAAGGATACAGGCAAAGGAAATGGAAACAAAAAAGTTGATTATGAATAGCAAGAATGACAAAAAAAGAAAAAGCGAAGAGAAAAAAGTAAATTATGAATAGCAAAAAAGACAAAAAAGAAAAGTCGAAGAAAAAAGTAAGCTCCCTCTTACTTTTTTTCTTCGACTTATCTTTTTTTTTTTTTTTTTTTTTTTTAGTCTACTTTTTTCTCTTTGGCTTTTTTTTTTTTTTTTCTTTTCATGGGCAATAGCTTTATCTAGGCTAGAGAATTATGAGGAGAGACAAGTGAGAAAATACGGGAAAATGGAGAAAGAAAAGAGATTGAAAATATCCGAAGTGAGTCGACACGTTGAGGTTCATGCGGACATGAGAAAGAGAACCTGATTGAAAACTATCACGATGTGAGTCGACACGTGAGTTCATGACTGATGACACAGTAAATCTTGATGACCATGACTGCACTTGACACGAAACGACTGACTCACTGACTGACTGACTTGACACTGGAATAATCATTGACTGACTGACTTGAACTGATAATCTTGACGGGACTACATTGACTGACTGACTTGACACTGGAATAATCATTGACTGACTGACTTGACACTGGAATAATCATTGACTGACTGACTTGACTGACTGACTTGACACTGGAATAATCATTGACTGACTGACTTGACTGACTGACTTGACACTGGAATAATCATTGACTGACTCCTTGACTGACTGACTTGACACTGAAATAATCATAACAAAAAAGTACCAAGAAAATTTAATAAAAGAACGTGAATTTAGGAAAGGCAGTGGGACCAGAGGGAGGTTGGAGCAAATAAAAAAAAAATAATGAAGAGTTAGAGGAGAAAGAGAATAGAGAACAAAAGAAGGAAACGAGGTGAAGGTAATTATGTAGTTAAGGTAGTTAAGGTAGTTATGATAAGCACCTGTATTTTTTCGTCAAACACCCAATTTTCTTATACATAAAAAATAAAAAAAACTGAAACATCTATATATCCACCCATTTCAAAAGATCAATTTAAAACTATAAAAAAAACCCAATAAATGGCTCCGTCTGATTACATTCCAAAAACTAAGAATAGCAATAACCCACCCACCCCTGTCTCCCCCCTCCCTGATCCCCTATCTACACCCTACCACGACTTTACCTTACCCCCCTTCCCCTTCCCCTACCCCTCCCCCTACCTCCTTCCTCTGCTTATCGAAGAAGCTTGATAACAAAAACTTATCAGCCAACAGAAGCACGCGCCGATGATATTCTCATACCCCGATTATACGTGTGTGTGTGTGTGTGTGTGTGTGTGTGTGTGTGTGTGTGTGTGTGTGTGTGTGTGTGTGTGTGTGTGTGTGTGTGAGCGCCACCTCCCGATATCGCCACAAAAGACGCCCCTCCACCACCACTACACGATAGCAAACCCGATAAAAGCACTCCAATATCGCTCCCATACCCCACCTTCCCCCACCTTCGCCTCCCGTCTCCCTATTCCACTCCTTACCCCCCACCCTCCACCTTCCCTCACATCCCCTTACCTGCCTTCTCCCCATCTCGCCACATACCCACCCTCACCTACACTACCCTCCTCCTCCTCCACCCGATATCTTGGTATATTACTCCAACGCGATATGAGCCTCCTCCTCCTCCTCCTCCTCCTCCTCCTCCTCCTCATCTTCTTCTTCCTCCTCCTCGACATGCCTCCACTCCTCTTCCCATTCATTCTCTTTTTTCTTCTTCCTTTTTTCCCCGTCCCCAGCATCTCCCTTACTTCCCCTCCTCCTCCTCCTCCTCCTCCCCTTACATTCCTCTCTACCCCCTCCACCCTTCTTCTCCTTCTATACAGTAAGGAAGCTGAAGAGATTGTCATTTTTTCCCTCCCTCTTTTTTTATCCCTTTAACCTCTTCATCCTCTTCTCCCTTCCTAATACTCATAAGGAAAAAAATTGATCCATTAGGTAAAAAAGTAGTAAGGAAAAAAAGTAGATGTGAAAGTTAGCTCTATTGTTGTTACTGTTGTTGATGTCGCTTTTGTTTCTCATAAAATTTGAAGCCGAGGAAAAAAAAAAGGAGTGAAAGAGAGAAGAAAAGGAGGAAAATAAAAGTGGAAACAATGGAAACTAAAAGAAGGAGAAAAAAAAACTACAACACAATCGTTAATGAAATCTCCGCATTTTTCTTCCATGGCAAAAGGTGTGTGTGTGTGTGTGTGTGTGTGTGTGTGTGTGTGTGTGTGTGTGTGTGTGTGTGTGAGAGAGAGAGAGAGTGAGAGAGAGGAGATGAGGAGAGAGAGAGAGAGAGAGAGAGAGAGAGAGAGAGAGAGAGAGAGAAGAGAGAGAGAGAGAGAGAGGGGAGAGAGAGAGGGGAGAGATGAGAGGAGAGAGGAGAGAGAGAGGAAAAAAACTCAAAAAAAGTGAGGAAGGGAAGAAAGCGTTATAAAAAAAAGGAGGGGAAAGGAAGGAAGGACGGAGGGAGGGGAGGAGGGGAGGGGAGAGAGAGAGAGAGAGAGAGAGAGAGAGAGAGAGAGGAGAGAGAGAGAGAGAGAGAGGAGAGAGAGAGAGAGAGAGGAGAAAAAATGCGCTAAGGCTCCCATTCACGTGCAAATTTAGACAGCTTGGAAGATCCTTTTTTGACCCCTTTATTTTTCTCTCTCTCTCTCTCTCTCTCTCTCTTCTCTCTCTTCTCTCTCCTCTCTCTCCTCTCTCTCCCTCTCTCTACCTGTCCTTGCCTGACCAATCAGCGGCAGGAAATCATCAGAATTTCAAGGGAGAGAGAGAGAGAGAGAGAGAGAGAGAGAGAGAGAGAGAGAGAGAGAGAGAGAGAGAGAGAGAGAGAGAGAGAGAGAGAGAGAGAGAGAGAGAGAGAGAGAGAGAGAGAGAGAAAGAGAGAGAGAAGAGGAGAGAGAGAGAGAGATGAGAGAGAAGAGGAGAGAGAGAGAGAGAGAGGAGAGAGAGAGAGAGAGAGAGAGAGAGAGAGAGAGAGAGAGAGAGAGATCGGCAGACATTCGAACTATAGTAAAAATTGAAAGCCTTTGTTGATTACGAGAAAAAAATCCAACTATACGTATAAGACACAAGAATTGAGGGCACGTTCTAATGACACGGAAAATAATCACAGAAATGAAATAAAATGTTGGATAAGAACAACGCAAACCATCAAACTATTCCCACTGATCATTATTGCAAAAAGGAAGTAGATAGATAATTATAATTACTGGCACTGAAAATATGATAAAAATATATATAATAAGGGAAGTAGGTTTGCGAGCAGTTGATAAGTATTTTTCTCTCTCTCTCTCTCTCTCTCTCTCTCTCTCTCTCTCTCTCTCTCTCTCTCTCTCTCTTTGTTGTTCCCTTACTCCTCGTTGTGACAAAGGAGAAATAAGAAATGAGAGGAAGTAAAAAAAAAGGAGTAATGTTAAAATGAAATATGGGAATGGGAAGGAAGAGGGGAAGGGGAATGAAAAGGGGAAGGGGAAGGAAGAGGGGAAGGGGAAGGAAGAGGGGAAGGGGAAGGGAGAGGGGAGGGGGAAGGAAGAGGGGAAGGGAAAGGGGAAGGAAGAGGGGAAGGGGAAGGGGAAGGAAGAGAGAAAGTTAAGTGAAGGCAAAGAAATACAACCATGAAAGAGGAGGAAAAGAGGAGGAAAAGAGGAAGAAAAGGAGGACTACAATAGAAAGCTGACCCAATATAAAAAACAAAAACAATCTAAAACTATATATAACTACTGGCAATAAATGTTATCTTCTCAATTATCATACCAAACGAATTCTTTTTAGTATCACTACCATTACCATTATTATTATTATTATTATTATTATTATTATTATTATTATTATTATTATTATTATTATTATCAGTATAGTAGATGTTTTGTGAGTTCAATTTTTTCCTTCTCGTCTGTCATAATATTTTCTTTGTCCCCTTTGAAGCGGCACCTCAGTCCTCGAGAGAGAGAGAGAGAGAGAGAGAGAGAGAGAGAAGAGGAGAGGGAGAAAGAGAGAGGATGAGAGAGAGAGGAGAGAGAGAGAGAGAGAGAGAGAGAGAGAGAGAGAGAGAGAGAACCACGCTCTGTCACCCTCATCCTTCTCTTGATCATTCTCACACACGTTTTTACCTCCTTCTCTCCCTTGGTCAATCCCCCCCTCTCCTCTCTTCTCTCTCTCTCTCTCTTCTTTACCGGTTCGTGGCTTTCTTACCCCCTTACCTACCTAATTATCTCTCTCTCTCTCTCTCTCTGTGTGTGTGTGTGTGTGTGTTCTGTCATTCATCTTCATTTTACTCCCTCATCATTCTCTTTTATTTTCTCTTTCTAATTCTCTTTACCTTCCTTCCCCCTTCTCTGCAGTAAATCTCTTCCTCTATTTCTTCCTTACTTTCTTTCTTCCTTACTTTCTCCTGCACTTATATCAATCTTATCTTTCTTTTTAACGGCTTCTTTCTCTCTCTGCTACTCTCTATTATTATTATTATCTATTCTTCTCTCTCTGCTACTCTCTATTATTATTATTATCTATTCTTCTCTCTGCTACTCTCTATTATTATTATCTATTCTTCTCTCTCTGCTACTCTCTCTATTATTGTTATCTATTCTTCTCTCTCTATTATTATTATCTATTCTTCTCTCTCTGCTACTCTCTCTATTATTGTTATCTATTCTTCTCTCTCTGCTACTCTCTCTATTATTATTATCTATTATTCTCTCTCTATTATTGTTATCTATTCTTCTCTCTCTATTATTGTTATCTATTCTTCTCTCTCTGCTACTCTCTCTATTATTGTTATCTATTCTTCTCTCTCTATTATTGTTATCTATTCTTCTCTCTCTATTATTGTTATCTATTCTTCTCTCTCTGCTACTCTCTCTATTATTGTTATCTATTATTCTCTCTCTATTATTGTTATCTATTCTTCTCTCTCTGCTACTCTCTCTATTATAATTATCTATTATTTTCTACTCTATTATTCTCCCTCCTCCACCCCTTCCATCTTTCCTCCTATTATCTTTAATCCATCTGAAGTTTATTATCATTATTTTCTTCGTTTTCTCTAATATTTTCAATTATTGTTCTTAGAAATTATATAGCCATTTCCCTCGGTTTAATTTTTTTTCTGACAAGGCAATGTCTCTCTCTCTCTCTCTCTCTCTCTCTCTCTCTCTCTCTCTCTCTCTCTCTCAGGTGTTAGTTTCGATACAATCAACAGGAAAAAAAATACATCAGGAAGAACAAGGAGAAAATAATATCTCGTCTCTTCTTTTCTCTCTCTTCCTCTTCCTCTTCTTTGCTCTCACTTCCTCTTCCTCCTCCTCTTCTTCTTGCGTCCTCTTTTTTTTCAGCCATTCTAGTTCCTTGCTCATAAAAAAAGATATATACGTTTATGAACAGAAATTTCACTTGGAGTAGAAGTAAGGAAAGATGCTCGACTGGTAAGAAAGAAGGAAATGAGAGAGAGAGAGAGAGAGAGAGAGAGAGAGAGAGAGAGAGAGAGAGAGAGAGAGAGAGAGAGAGAGAGAGAGAGAAGAGGGATTGTGATGAGGTAGAGCTGAGGCAAAATTCGCGGATCCTTCGACGCGTAGTATCTGAGATACGAAGAGAGAGAGAGAAAGAGACGAGTTTTAGAGAGTAAAGAGGAGAAGAAAGAGAGGAAGAAAGACAGAGTGATAAGAGACAGAAGACGATGAGTACGAGCAGAGAGATGACAGAAAAGATGTAGTCACTTCGCTATGTCTACTTCTTCATTTCGTCGCTTCTCTCTTTCTCTCTCTCTCTCATTCCTACTCTCTCTCATCTTCTCTCTCTGTACCCGTATTCACTCCTCAAAATATTACATAAAGAAAAACGTGAGAAAACAGACCGACCGTTTTTTTTTTTTTCTCTCTCTCTCTCTCTCTCCTCGACAGTTATGTGTGCGTAAAAAAAGACAGCTGTTGTATTCCACATTAACCTCAAGAAAACTTCGCTGTCACTGTCCAACACACACACACACACACACACACATGTACATACAACATGTACATATAAATCAACACCACCACCAGTTATCTGTACTTGGAATATACACGCCTTTTACGTATACTATACATACACAAGACTTATAAACAAGATTCACCTTCAACGCAGATCACGCCAAATACTCTACGAATTAACCCCTTTACGCCCAGATCTTTCCTTTGCTATAAAAAAATCGTCTGTTGTTAGCCATATAATTACGAAAAGTAACTAAATATACCAAATGAGCTAGTGGTCAAGGATACTAAACAGGTCATATCTATAAAATGTTCCTTATATTCACTAAAAATCGTCTATTGGTGGCTAAATTACAGTGAAAATAACGTTCTGGGCCTCAAGGGGTTAACGTGCAACAAACTCCATGTTACGTATTTATATGTGTTAAATTTTGTACTTCAGCGGACCCTCGCCACACACTCTGCTCCTCACTTCGTAAATCATGTCACACAGTATTCAATTTGGGTTTTTTCTCTGGTCTGAGGACACACTAACAGCGGTGGTGGTGGTGATTGTGGTGGCTGTGGTGATATAAGTGACTGTGGTAGCGGTGGTGGTAGTGATTGTGGTGGTAGTGATTGTGGTGGCGGTGGTAGTAGTGATTGTGGGGACTGTGCGACCGGAAACACTAATAAGCTATAGCATATAAGTGTTACTTCTACTACGTACTACTACTTCTATTGTGTAAGTTATTGCGAAAACCCACAACCAAAGACTACTGTATACTGGACTTATTACTCGTGCCCCGCGCCAACCCGCCCATGACCAGTGGAGGCCGAATGGGCAAGGTATAAAAGTGTTTTGAACATCCCTCCCATTTCCCTTCCTATGGTTTATCAGTATAAATGATATACTGTTATCTTCGTAAGTGTTTGTTCTATAATATTATCAAATAAAATACAATAAAATACACTAAAGAAGTGCCCTTATGAGAGTGAAGAAAATGCATGAACTTAATATTCACTTAAACTCTTCGCCATTTCATATTTTGCGAGAAAACTTTTTACATGAAACATATCAATATAAGCGGATTTTCATTAGCTTTCCATTGATATATTTCGTCTTCTGATAAATGAATTACCACCATGCATAAATTAGCGTTAACTAATAAATAACATCATCAATCGGATCGGCAAGTAAAAAAAAGTGTTCCATGAATACAGTAGACTATGGTTTATCAGTATAAATGATACACTGTTATCTTCGTAAATAATTGTTCTATAATATTATCAGATAAAAAACTGTAAAATATACTAAAGAAATGCCATTATGAGACTGAAGAAATATGCATGAACTTAGATAATATTCACTTAGACTCTTCGCCATTTTTAATATTTTTCGTGAAAACTTTTTACATGAAACATATCAATAGAAGCGGAATTCGATTAGTTTTCCATTGATATATTTCGTTTTCTGATAAATGAATTACCACCATGCATAAATTAGCGTTAACAAAAAAAATAACATCAATCGGGTAATTTTCCCGATTGATGGTTATTTATTTAGTTAACGCTAATTTATGCATGCTGCTAATTCATTTATCAGAAAACGAAATATAACAATGGAAAGCTAATGAAATTCCGCTTCTATTGATATGTTTCATGTAAAAAGTTTTCACGAAAAATATTAAATGGCGAAGAGTTTAAGTGAATATTAAGTTCATGCATATTTCTTCACTCTCTCATAATGGCATTTCTTTAGTGTATTTTATTGTTTTTTATCTGATAATATTATAGAACAAACATTTACGAAGATAACAATGCATCATTTATACTGATAAACCATAGGAAGGGAAATGGGAGTGATGTTCGAAAATGTCAGGAATCGCGGCATTGGCCTCCACTGGAAATAGCCCAAACTGAGTAACAAGTCCAGTATACAGTAGTCTTTGCCACAACTTATATTACTTACTTACTGCGACTAATACTATTCCTACACTATGACGAAAACCACTATTTCTGCTCCTCCTAACTTTACTATACCACTACTACAACTATCACAATCCACGCCTATAAATTCATAATACCCCCAAAAACACATTAAAATCAATGATAAACACACCACCATGCACCATCACGCACCGTACATGTAATAATACACACACATTATAAATAGCAGTATAGTAAAGTATAGTAATAGTAAACTAGAAACCAACACAAAAACGTAACAATGATAACCGCAAGACACACATCCACACCTGTAATCATGTGACAGGTGTGGATTGCTTTTAATCTCCCCCCAAGTAAAGCATATTTCCTGTATCTCCCCCAACCCCCCTTCCCCCCAGCAGAGAGCACCGCGTCCCCTGCCCCCCCTCCTACAAGCTGGGGGACCATAGATGAACAAAAGTGCTAAAAAAAGGGTGTTTTATAAGTATTGATAAAACCACATTTGCAATAACGAGGTGCGTGTTTGCGTGCACTAATGTCGTTATTTGTGGTTTAAGGGGAGAAGGGGAGATAGGATAAAGGGGAGAGAACTAAAAGGGGATAGAGGAAGGGGAAATGGGGAGACATAGGAGGGGAAAGGAAGGAGAGACGAGGTGGCAAGACATGTAGAGGGGAATGAGGGATGGACGGAAAAACTATGAGCTGATTGGATTCGAGAAAATACATGTAAAGGAAAAAAGCTGCGTTATTGAGTTAGAGAGAGAGAGAGAGAGAGAGAGAGAGAGAGAGAGAGAGAGAGAGAGAGAGAGAGAGAGAGAGAGAGAGAGAGAGAGAGAGAGAGAGAGAGAGAGAGAGAGAGAGAGAAACCATTAAAAAGAATATAAATAAGACATATAATAAACGATTCGTAAGCGGGAGAAACTCGACTCAAATTGCTATATAGAAAATAAAAGTAGCCGATGCAACATGGAAATAAACACAAACACAGCTAGAGTTAAAACCCTCATCATCATTAACCGCCATTACTAACATCACAACAACAACAACAACAACAACAACAAACAAATAAAAAGGAGAATTACAAAACACCCAACAATAAAATGACCACGACCATCATCGCCACAACAATAAAAATGGAAAATATTACGCAACTAACAACAAGACGATTATGACGATTACCATCATAACAACAACAACAACAAAAACAACAAGAGCAAACAAGTACAAAGTTTCCGTTTCTTTCCGGACCTGATTAATTAAGACGGGAAGATACTCGCGTGAAATTATGAAAATAAAAACAATATATAAAGTAATGCATATTAACCTGATTGTAAAGTTACCAAATGAAACTAATCTCTCTCTCTCTCTCTCTCTCTCTCTCACACACACACACACACACACACAGGAAGTCGATGGAGATTAATCTACGAGAGGCGGTCCGTTGCTGATCTAATGAGAGAGAGAGAGAGAGAGAGAGAGAGAGAGAGAGAGAGAGAGAGAGAGAGAGAGAGAGAGAGAGGAAGAGAGAGGAGAGAGGAAGAGGAGAGAAGAGAAGAGTAATCGTAGCTGTAAAACTAAAAAAAAAGAAAAAGGAGGAGATAAAAGTAAAAGACAAGGAGCCAAAAAAAACCCCACCAGATATAAGAACAAAGCGAAAATATAAATAAGTAAGGAGTAATTAAGATAAGGAAATATAGAAGAAGAGAAGCGTGAGAAGAGATAATAAAGATAATAGAAACAAGAGGAACATGAAGATAATAAATAGTAAGAGGAAAATAAGAGCAAGGGGAGAAAATTAATATTACTGAAGAAGGAGGAAAGGGAAGAAGGAAAGTTAAAATAATAAACAAGAAGAAAAGGAGAAGGAAAAAAGGAAAATAAAAGAAGAGGGAAAAGAAGAAAAGAAGGTAAAGAAAGAAATTAATAATAAAAAAGAAAAAAAAATAGATTATATCAAAGAAGGAACAAAAGAAAGAAGAGGAAATATTTATCAAGAGGAAAGGGAGGTGGGGAAAAACAGTAAATCATAGTGAAGAAAATAATGAACACTAGATATGAGGGTAAAAAAAAAATAATAATAATAATAATATGTAAAACTGCGACATGTATTAAAAAGAAGGATAATTTTAGACGGAAAATAGTCCAACGTGTAGGAAGTGAATGTGATAAAATGAATATAGGATTTGATGGAATGGAAAAAAGCAAAAAAAATATAAATAAAAAAAAACATTATATTTCTTTAGTGATTTTACATTCTCTCTCTCTCTCTCTCTTTCTCTCTCTCTCCCAATGCAAAACAATAGGGCAGGAGAAGGCAGATGCAAAGTAAGGTAAGAAGAAAGGTAAAAAAAAAAGGAGTAAAAAGTAAAAAACCGAAGGCAAAAAAAAGTCGAGAAAAAAGGATGGAGAGAAATGAAGGAAGGGAAGAGAAAGGAGGACGAGGAGGGGAAGAACCAGAGAGAGAGAGAGAGAGAGAGAGAGAGAGAGAGAGAGAGAGAGAGAGAGAGAGAGAGAGAGAGACGGCTGATAAAAAGGGTTGATGGGGGGGGGAAGGTAACACAGGAGGTTTGGTGGTAATCTTGGCAACACTGGGGCTTCCCTACACACCGAGGCAAGACTACCTGGGGGATACCTGGGGGAGGGAAGGGTTAGCGGGGGGCCCTCCTTCCCTTTATACCAGTCCACACCTGCCCCTAGCAAAGGACCGCAGTAGTAGTAGTAGTAGTAGTAGTAGTAGTAGTAGAAGTAGCAGCAGGAGTAGTAGTAGTTATAGTTATAGTAGTAGTAGCAGTATACGACCGCATACTGAAACGAATCTTGTAACACACAGTAATAGTAGTAGTAGTAGTAGTACTAGCAGTAGTAGAGTAGTAGTAGTAGTAGTAGTAGTTGAAGCAGCAGTAGTCGTGGTAAAAGCAGTAGTAGTAATAGTAGTAGTAGTAGTAGACAATAATGATAATAAAATTTCTTTCTTTTCAGTTATTGTAAAGTAATGCGGCGAACCCTCTAAGCCGATGGTGATCAAGTTGAATTGTTGATGATTACTGCCTGAATATATGAAGGAGAGGAGGGGAGTTAGAGAGAGAGAGAGGAGAGAGAGAGAGAGAGAAGAGAAGAGAGAGAGAGAGAGAGAGAGAGACGAGGAGAGAGAGAAGAGAGAGAGAGAGAGAGAGAGCACTGGAGAGTCGACACAATGATTTCTGATGTCAACACTAATTCATCTCTCTCTCTCGCTATATCCACTCTGACAGTTTTTCCCGCTGTCTTCCATTCACTATTTTCTTTCATTTATTCACTCTGGGCCTATTCATCATTCATCGACCCTCCACTCACCCGTCACTCATCCACCACAACCACTACTACTACCACTACTACCAATTATACCACCACTACTACTACCAATTTGAGAAGCCAGTCAATAGTACCTACATAATTGTGTGTGTGTCTATGTATTTGTGTGCGAAAGAGAGAGAGAGAGAGAGAGAGAGAGAGAGAGAGAGAGAGAGAGAGAGAGAGAGAGAGAGAGAGAGAGAGAGAGAGAGAGAGAGAGAGAGAGAGAGAGAGAGAGAGAGAGAGACATATACAATACTCGTACAACTCTCTGTATAAAAATGACTTTCATAATAGTATTCACCCAAAATCTCTTCAGTAAACGTACGCAATTGACTGGATAAAAAGAAAGGTAAAAAAAACACCAGCTCGTGCACAGGAACTACTTACTATAAAAGAAAGAAAACTGTCGGTAATTGATAAAACGAGATGATTTATTAGAAAGCGTGAAAGAAAAAAACACACAACCCATTCTTTGTAAGTAATAAGAAGGAATCGAAGCGTAAATAATGGCAAGAAAGAAATAGCGCGGAATGTAAGATTGAGTACAAAAGAAAAAAGAATGAAAAAAGTATATATATAGAGAGGAATGAAAGAAGCACGCGATGACAAAAAAATACTAGAAAATTTGCTGCATGATGGATTGAAGCACTCTTTAGGTAATTCTGTAAGCAGGAAAATAACATGGCGTACAATGATAAACAGTTATGTACACACACACACACACACACGTGACAGTAACAAGCGTGAGAAAGAGGCGAGTCAGTGCAGCAAGCGTGACCAACCAAGCAAGGAAAGTGAAGAACAAAACAAAAAATGACAAATACAAAACTAAAATAATAACACTAATAAACACTAATCAAAAAAACATATTAGAGTAAATTGATCAGAGAAAGTCATTGAGATATATAATAGACACAGTGAGTAAGGCTGTTGAGAATGAAAACTGACTTAAAAAGAAAAATGAAAATACATAAAGGAAATTAGAGTTAGGTATCGCCGTGTTAGCTCCGACCTCGCTATTATTATTTTTTATTTTTTTCCCGCTGCGACGCTAGCCAGTCCAAAGCGCGTGAGGGAGGATGGAGAGATGGTGAGAAAATGTAAAGGTTTGCTGTGGATTGCGGACACCAAGACAATGCAGGAATAATGAAGGAAAAGATGAGTGTGTGTGTGTAGGACGGGACGGAGTAGGAGGAGGAGGATGGAAGGATGAATGTGTATAGGACGGAACGAAGGAGAAGGAGGAAGAGGTCGGAAGGATACATAAGAGTGAAGGAACACTACGCTACACTGCACACCGAGACAAGACATTGTGAGGCAGCGTCATCTAACTCGTCCTGCACTTGTCTCCCACAGGACCCGCCGCACCACACACACACACATCCACACACATAACCCTCCCAGAGGATTCAACCCGAGGACAGGTTAGCTTTGGTCTTGTTTGGTTTGTCCACGATCAGGGACAGGTGATGTGTGGCGCGTGTAATGAGCGGCCCGGCGGTGGATTAGCCTCTTGGGGTCGGTCAGCGGGGGGCGCCGCGCCGCCTTGTGCAGGTGCAGTGATACCTGGTCGCCATGCCTTCACCAGACCCTCCACACTCCTGCACCCGCCACGTCCCTGAAATATTTACAAATACTGTGGCTCGTTTAGCTGCTGGGCAGTGAAACACTGCGAGAGACAAACGTCAGCACTCCACTCAGTCCACTCTTCCGGCGCAGTGAGGAAAAAAAGTGGCTTATTACCAGGCAGCAACAGCGAGGACTTGGCGGGACGGGACGGGCGGGTCAGGTCGGATTTCGCGGCGTGAATCAAGAGAGACGGCCGAGGACTTTGTCTTGTTCCCATCCTGCGGCCGTCATCTCTGAGCGCCGCAGCAAGTTGCGTCGGCGGCAGCATCCTTGGCCCCCGAGGCATTATCCCAGGAGACTCCTATACCGCGCCGTGCCCCAGACATCCCTTCAGGCCTAAGCGGGGCGGCGGTGGCCAGGCCGTGGCGGGATGGGTGACGGGAAGCCCTACAACCTGCTGCGGTGTAGGCCTCGCCTCATTATAACCACCGACAACATAACTTGTCCTCCCACACATCCCCGCCCTTGCCGACTCAACGCTGGAAAGAAAAACGATTAACCCTCAAGCTGTTGCTCTTGTGTCTCTCCGCTCAGCTGAGCTCTTCTCTATTTCATCCTGTTTCCAGCAGCCACGCGGCGTGAACACACGTGTCTACCAAGGTGGGCCGTCTCAAGGTGTTGGCAGCGGCACCGCGGGTGTGGCTCACTGACTCGCCTAATGACCGTGCGTCGCTCGGCGGGACGTCCCGCGGGCCACTCTTCCCACCACCCTCGTCGACGCGTTCGTGCAGCAAAGATTTTACAGCAAGAAAAATACTCGTCTATTGGCACCAAGCGTGAAATCTTACCGCACAGATATTTCATCGACGACCACGGGCGCCGGCGGGCCAGGCCCCCCCCCCTCCCCCCAAACATGCCTCGCCGTCCGAACGCCGCCCATTGTACAGAATGGCCTCATCTTTCACGCCTAATCATAGTTTCTTTCCGCCATATTTGAGCTCGCGATGACACAAACACCAATTGCTAATTGCTAAGAAATGACAAATAACGTAGCCAAGCAGTATGGCTGTGGAGCGGCACGAGGCTGAGCGAAGGGGAGATGAACACCTATCACTGCCCTGGTCACCTGAAATTAGATTTCCAACAGGCGGCTTTGCAGGACCAGGGATCCCAAGCAGCAGTGGCCGGGTGGCTCAGCGGCCCGCCTGCCTCCCGTCCCCACCGCACCATCCCGCCCCGACCCGACCCAGCCTCTTTTTACTCGCAGCCTTCCTCCCACGCACCCTGCCATCCTCACGCTTCTAACCTCTACACGCTTATTTTGAATATATATATATATATATATATATATATATATATATATTATATATATATATATATATATATATTATATATATATATATTATATATATATAATATTTATATTATATATATATATATATATATATTATATATATATATATATATTATTAATATATATATGTTAGTCTTATTGTAAAACTAGTCATTTCGTGAAATGCCTAAGCACTCTAGTCAATCTGTGAAAAAACTTATCTATTTAGTCATGAAATGTCTAGAAACTTTAGTATTTACATGAAATTACTTAAATTTTGGTTTAATCTTTAGGTTAGGTAAGGTTAGGTTAGGATAGTTTACACACATATATATATTATATATATATATTATATATATTATATATATATATATATATATTTATATAGCCTAATCTAACCCAACCTAACTTAACCTAATGATTAGACCAAAATTTTAGTAATTTCATGTAGTAAATACTAAAGATTCTAGACATTTCAAGACTAAATAAATAAGTTTTCTCACAGATTGACTAGAGTGCTTAAGCATTGCACGAAATGACTAGTTTTACAATAAGACTAATATATATATATATATATGGATAGATATAAGATGAAAAATGAGGGAGCCAGTATCTTAGTGAGAGAAGTGAGCTGATCTGGCGGTGGCGTGCCGCAGGGCAAGACTGATGGCGAGTCCCCCAGGCCTGGCTAGCAGAGGGATGGCGCGTGAAGGGTTATGTGTGAAGGCTGTGAAAGAATGTCGCAAGACAATACATTCCCTCCCCAGCTTCCCCTCCGTCCTCCAGACATCCCAGCACGTGGTCTGCAACACCTGCAGCCCCGCCACCAACACGCCGCCTCGCCACGATCGCCGTAACGTGATGCTGTGAGAAAACGCTCAGATGTTGCGTCTGGCTGGTGGCTGTTTCAGGATGTAAAACGAGACGGCTACATGGTGTCCGCGGGGCACCCCGTCAACACGAGGCTCAGTGGCAGCCCCTGAACACACACACACACACACACAATCATTCCCATAATAGTGTTAATATTACCCCTGATAATGATGATAATTATAAGCTGGTAACAGCCGTCGTCCTCCTCTCCATCTCCCTTTCCCCGCGGGCTCCAAACACATGCAAGGTCATTTTCGCGGTCCTCATTTGCATATAAAGGGGTGGCTCCTGACCCGCAGAGTCCACTCAGCATGAGGCGAACACCCGAGGAATCTGTCCCACACCTCCATCTTGGCCCCAGAACACAGCGCGTCGGAATATCAAGTGAGGGTGACGGGCCGCCGCGGGACCGTCCCACCAGCGGCCCACCCCTGCCACACGACACCTTCACCCCTCACCACGGCAATGCCTTCAGGACCTTCACACTCACAAGGGAACCAAAAGTCTAAGTCATTATTCATTGCAATCAAAACACACAACATAATATCAATGCAAAAATCCCCCCATGCTTGCACATCCCACAGCCTCCTCCTCCGGCCCGCCACCCCTCGCCTCGCACTCCGCCTTATGAGACTCCCACCACCACGCATCATCAGCCTCCAGGGACTTATCCACCTGCATCAGGACTTACCTTGTGAAGATACTGATCGAACATGCGGCCAAAATCCATATCTCCTCCAATGCAGTAAGTAGCGTCCATAATCTGTGACATTGCTGACATGCCGGGGCGGGGACTCAGCTTGTAAGACCCACAGCACCCTGGGTCCGGCAGTGCAATGTGACCCGGAGAGCGGCCGTGTTTGTGTTTGGGTTCACTGGTCGAGGTTCACCGGGAGGCGGGCTCTCTCTCGGCGGGGTTTCTCTCACTGCTCTGCTATAAATCAATATCTGATAAGTGCCGTGAAACAGGCGACCTTGGTAACCACTGCGAGGCTTGAGATCTGTGTTATAGCCACGAGGGGCAGCTCACCACACTGCTGGGGACACACCACCTCGCTTTTTTTTTTTTAACCTCCTCCTCTCCTGCTCCACACGTCGGGTCCTTTTCACAAATCCATTCACAGCACAGCGAGACTATTTCTAAATCCTTCGCCAAGTCACACGTCACAAAGGCCTCCAAGTCGTGAGTTTGCAGAAGCACCGCGAATTCTCACTATGCAAGTAACACGATGTAATCTGAGGCGAGGATAAAGTTCATCACGTGCGTAAAGAGTCCAGCGGCACACTGACAGCACCTTCCCTCGCTGCGATCGCCAAGCCAATGACTCGCCAGGCGTCCCCTTCCCTCGGTCGGCCCGCGCAGCAGAGGATGCCAACTCGCGCAATATCCACCCCGACACTCCGCCAACGGGACACTCTTGCTTCATCTAGCTGCAACACTCACCCAGGTAGCTTTATTCTCATTCATCTATACACCAATAACACGCCACGTAGCAAGATTTTCGTGTTCAAAGCTAAAGTGGCGGAGAGCTGAGGAACATTTTAGGAAACAGGAGTAGAAACACGAACTGGGCGCCGAGATTTAGAGTGAAACAGAGCATTGTTATCCCGTAGGTTTTAAATGGTGGCGGTGTGGCGTGGTGGTGTGAGGAGCCCCAGGTGCGTGTGCGTGTATGTGTGGGTGTGCGTGTGTATGTGTGTGTGCGTGTGTGTGTGGCCGCGTGACACTCCCGCCCGGCCGCTGTTTCCGGCCCTTACCTCACTTGACACTGTCCCATTCCCTCCTAAACGCTTTTCTCCCTCAGGACCTCCTTCAGTGAGCTGATTTACCGCGGCAGGGGGGATGCCTGATAGCGGGGAGGAGGAGGAGGAGGAGGAGGAGGAGGAGGAGGAGGAGGAGGAAGAGGAGGAGGAGGAGGAGGAGGAGAGGAGGAGGAGGAGGAGGAGGGAAGACAGCGTGAGAAAAGTGAGGGAAGGAGAGTAAGAATAATACCGGAGGAAATATGAAGAGTAAAAAAGAGAGAGAGAGAGAGAGAGAGAGAGAGAGAGAGAGAGAGAGAGAGAGAGAGAGAGAGAGAGGAGAGAGAGAGAGAGAGAGAGAGAGAGAGAGAACACATTTATACATAATGGTATTCAATGGCTGTTGAAGCAAACTTACCGTCCATTCATTTCAGAAGAGACTGGAGATAAGAACTGAACATGCATTATGAGACGCAGGACATGGGAAAGGAGGAGGAGAGGAGATGGAGGAAAGAAGAAGAGATGAAGGAGGAGGAGGTGGAGGATAAGAGAAGAAAGCGGAGAACGAAAAGAAGGAAGAGGAGGAGGAAAATCGAGAAAAGAACACCAGGTAGAACACACAAAGCACAACCTCCACTTCCCCTTTCAGAACAGAACAATCATTTTCTTGCACATAAAAGAACCACGACCACCACCATCACCACCCTTCAAATATCCTTCTCTCTCCTCAAACACACACACCACACACACACACACACCTACACAGCTACTCCAAAACCTCCCTCTCCTCCCTCCCACTAGTTTCTCCATCTCGTCGGAACCAAGACCCACCTTACCACTCCCCCATAATTCACTTGCAACGAGGAGTCTGCTCAATTAACTAGTTTTTAGCCCGAGCGGAGGAGGAAGTTGGCCTGGTTGCTTTTTCCCTCTTCTGGTCACGACTCTTCAAGCTTTGTTCCGTAACTGTTTTAACAACGCTCGTGAGGCGACTTCCACGACGGGACGACCTTCGAAAAACACAAGCCAATGCTAGTACGACGACGACGACGGAGAGGACGATGATTATTGAGGTGAGAAAGAGAAGGGAGGGTTAACCAGGTGGGTGCAGTAAAAAGGGAAAAGGGCAAATCTGGGTGGTGAATTAATCTATGCTGTGTGTTTAGGAAGGGGAAATGTGTGGTGACTTAGGGGGAAAAAATAATGGAAGGGGACACAGGGAACTGGCGTGTGAATGAAAGGGTAAGGGTAGGGGTAAGAAAGGGTGGAATGTTGTACGAGAAAAAATGAGTGTAAGGGAAAGAGGTTAGGGAAAAGGTGTTCGTGTATAGGAGGGGGGTGAGGGGGGGTTAATAAGAGAGGAAGAAGGAGAAGGCGTGGAAAAGGTAGTATGTGAAAGGTAAAAGGAACAGGGAGAAGTATGGAAGGGGTGTATGGGTAAAAAGAGTGTGGATAAGGTGCATGGAAAGGGTTGATATAGAGGGAAGGATGTAATTAATGTGTGGAAAAAGGAGAGGGTCAAATCTAGAAAGTGAGGATATGTGACACGAGATCTAGGTAAATGTTACATGGAAAAATAAACAATCTGACAACTTCCAAAATTCCCTGAAAATGGGAAAAAAAATTCCTAGATTAAGGGAAAAAAAGTAAGGACTGAAAAAAGTAGACTAGGAAAAAACAAGACTAGGAAAAAAATGATAAAATTTGAAAAAAAAGTTCCTAAATTACTGAAGAAAAATTAAATGAAAAAGAAAAAAGTGATAGTGAAAGTTTGTGTGAAAAAGAAACACATGAAACAGGATGGATGCAAGTGGTGGGAGGAAATGTATAAACGAAACTCCCGCAAGAGAATGTGTTGAATGTGAATAACCGTTACTTGTTATTCACGAATGGACCATATGAACACACACACACACACACACCACACACAACACACACACACATACAACACACACACACACACACACACCACACACACACACACACTTCTATCCCTCTTAATATATGACATAAATATAAATGTTTGTCTTTGGCTCTGTTCGTATTGTTGAAAATCATATTGTGTGCCTCAACTGAGAAGCAAGATAGACAGGTAATTAGAGAGAGAGAGAGAGAGAGAGAGAGACAGAGAGAGAGAGAGAGAGAGAGAGAGAGAGAGAGAGAGAGAGAGAGAGAGAGAGAGAGAGAGAGAGAGAGAGAGAGAGAGAGAGAGAGAGAGAGAGAGAGAGAGAGAGAGAGAGAGAGAGAGAGAGAGAGAGAGAGAGAGAGAGAGAGAGAGAGAGAGAGACAGACAGACAGACACAGACAGACACAGACAGACAGACAGACAGACAGACAGACAGACAGACAGACGGACAGACAGACAGAGAAAGAGTATTCCCCACTGATAAAGAGATAAGATATCGTCAAAGGTGGAGACAAGACCTTCATTCCCACCACTTCTCTCAGCCTCCACCTTCCCAAAACCCTTCCACCTAGCCACACAGCAAAACCACATACTTTATTTTACCACCACACAAAACCACCATCACTATCCCCCCCCCCCCCCACACCACACAACACACCACACACAGACACACACAGACACACACAGACACACACACTGTCCTACCTTAATCACCGGCCACCACCTGCCCCTCAAATAGTTCACAGCTTCCTGTTACCCAACTCTGAACAATCTACGGAAATTACAATACCTGAGCTACGCCTTGTCCTCCTACAGGTAACAATTCATCATATTTTTAGAGGCATAGACACAACGATAATACCTCAATTTTACCTCCAATACCTCCAACACAATCCATTTTACCTCCAATACCTCCAACACAACTACCCGAGACGTCTAATATATGCTACCTGTAAAAGTACTCATTGCATCTGCGTGACATGTAACCTTTAGGAGCACACCTGCGTGACTAATAGCCGCTGTGTGTGTGTGTGTGTGTGTGTGTGTGTGTGTGTGTGTGTGTGTGTGTGTGTGTGTGTGTGTGTGTGTGTGTGTGTGTGTGTGTGTGTGTGTGTGTGTGTGTGTGTGTGTGTGTTGTGTGTGTGTGTGTGATGTGTGTGTGTGTGTGGTGGTGTGGTCTTTGTTGCGACCTTGGTAGGGGTGGGGAGTGGACAGTGACGGGGTGGGGCCGCACCTGTCACTCTCTCAGCTGTCTCCTTACCTGGTCTACATCTATAGTAGTACAGTACATATTCTCTCTCTCTCTCTCTCTCAGTCTCTCTCTCTCTCCTGTCTACTCTATCTCTCTCTCCAACTATGTCTTATTTCTTTCTTTCAGTCATAACCATTCATTTTTCATCTTTCCTCTCTTACTTTCGAATTCACTTTCTCCTCGCCTCTCTCTCTCTCTCTCTCTCTCCTCTCTCTCTCTCTCTCTCTCTCTCTCTCTCTCTCTAGCGTGTCAGAGTAGCCATCTATCGCACTACTTCCACCACTTTATCATTTTAACGCTGCATCGATAATTTTTACACCATGCTATCTATCATGACCTGCCACTCAGCCCTCCAATCACCACTACCTCCTACCTCATCTCTCTCTTTATTTAATATTGGTGACTTAAATACTTTCCTTTCTTCCCACACATATTATATAAATAGTTGTATTCCTTATTGTATGTCTTATTGTAGTTATGCCATTTTTTCATATTTTTCTACCTGTGCCATTTTTACCTGTGCCATTTTTACCTTTTGGGCATTTTACCTGTCCTTTTTACCTTGCCATTTACCTGTGCCTTTTACCGTGCCTTTATTCTGTGCCATTTTTCCTGTGCCTTATTACCTGTCCCATTTTTTATTGTGCCATTATTACCTTGCCATTTTACCGTGCCTTTAAACCCGGGCCCTTTTTTTACCTGTGCCATTTTTACCTGTGCCTTATTACTGTGCCATTTTACCTGTGCCATTTTACCTGTGCCATTTTTTTCCTGTGCCATTTTTACCTGTGCCTTTTTACCTGGCCATTTTTACCTGTGCCATTTTTACCGTCCCCTTTTTACCTGTGCCATTTTTACTGGCCATTTTACCTGTGCCATTTTTACCTGTGCCATTATTACCTGTGCCTTATTCCCTGTGCTTTTCCCCGTGCCATTTTACCTGTGCCATTTTCCTGTGCATTTTCCTGTCCCCTTATTATCTGTGCCATTTTTCCCGTGCATTATTACCTGTCCATTTTACCTGTGCATTTTCCCTTGCAATTACTGTGCCTTTATTACCTGTCCCTTTTTACCTGTGCCATTTTACCTGTGCATTTTTACTTGCCATTATTACCTGTGCCATTTTACCGTGCCATTTTATTACCTGTGCATTATTACCTGTGCATTATTACCGTGCCTTTTTAACCTGTGTATTATTCCTGTGCCTTATTACCGGCCATTTTTACTGTGCATTTTTACCTGGAAATTTACCTGCCCCATTAACCGGGCCATTATTACCTGTGCCATTATTACCTGTCCCATTATTACCTGTGCCATTTAATTACTGTTCTTTATTACCTGTCCCATTTTTCCTTTTGGCCATTATTATTTTGTGGCCATTTACCTTTGCCATTTTTACCTGTGCATTATTCCCTGTGCCATTTTACCTGGCTTATTACCTTGCCATTTTTACCTGGCCATTATTACCTGTGCCTTTTTACTGTGCCATTATTACTGTGCCTTTCCTTGCATTATTCCTGTGCCTTTATTACCTGTGTCATATTACCTTCCCATTTTTCCCTGTGCCATTATTACCTGTGCCATTATTCCCTGTGCATTATTACCTGTGCCATTTTTACCTGTGCCATTTTTACCTGTGCCTTTACCTGTGCATTATTCCCGTCCCCATTATACTGTGCATTTTACCTTCCCATTTTACCTGTGCCATTATTACCTGTCATTATTACCTGTGCATTTTTACTGTGCATTATTACTGTGCCTTTTACCGTCCCCTTTTTACCTGTGCATTATTCCCTGTGCTTTTATTCCCGTGCCATTTTTCCCCTGTCCATTTTTACCTGTGCCTTTTTTTTCTGTGATTATTACTGTCCCATTTTTACCTTGCCTTTTTTTCTGTGCCATATTACCGTGCCATTTTTCCCTGTGCCATTTTTTACCTTGCCATTTTTCCCTTGCCATTATTACCGGCCTTTATTCCCTGTGCCCATTATTACCTGTCCTTTTTTTTCCTGTCCCTTATTCCCTGTGCCATTATTACCTGTGCCTTTATTACTGTGCCTTTTTTTTTCTGTGCCATTATTACGTGCCATTATTCCCCTTGCATTTTTTCCTGTGCCATTATTCCCTGTGCCTTTATTACCTGTCCCATTATTCCCCGGTGCCATTATTACCTTGCCTATACCTGTGCCATTTTACCTTTTGCCTTTATTCCCTGTGCCATTTTCCTGTGCCATTATTACCTGTGCCATTTTTCCCTGTGCCATATTACCGTGCCTTTTTTTCCTGGCCATTATTACCTGTGCCATTTTTCCCTGTGCCATATTACCTTGCCTTTTTACCTGTGCCATTATTACCTGTGCCTTTATTACCTTCCCCATTATTACCGGCCCTTATCCCTGTCCATTTTTACCTGTGCCATTATTACCGTGCCATTATTACCTTTGCCATTTTACCTGTGCCATTATTACCTGTGCCATTATTACCTGTGCCATTATTCCCTGTGCCTTATTACCGTGCCATTATTACCTGTGCCTTTTTCCCTGTGCCTTTTCCTGTGCCTTTTTTTTGTGCCATTTTACCTGTGATTATCCTGTGCCTTTTTTTTCTGTGCCTTTTACCTGTGCCATTTTACCGTCCCTTTTACCTGTGCCATTTTACCTGTGCCTTTATTCCTGTGCCATTATTACCTTGCCATTTTTCCCTGTCCCCTTTTTTCTGTGCCATTATTCCTGTGCCATTATTACCGGGCCATTATCCTGTGCCTTTTTTTTTCTGTCCATTTTTCCTTCCCATTTTACCTGTCCCCATTTTCCTGTGCCATTTTTCCCTGTCCATTATTCCTGTGCCATTATTACCGTGCCTTTATTCCTGTGCCATTATTACCGGGCCCATTTTTACCTGTGCCTTATTACCTGTGCCATTTTCCTGTGCCATTTTTACCTGTGCATTATTACCGGGCCCATTATTACTGTGCCATTTTCCTGTCCCATTTACCTTGCCTTTATTACCTGGCCTTTATTACCTGTGCCATTATTACCTGTGCCATTATTCCCTTGCCATTATTACCTTGCCTTTATTACCTGTGCCTTATTCCCTGGCCTTATTACCTGTGCCATTTTTACCTGTGCCAATTTCCCTGTGCCATTATTCCCGGGCCATTATTCCCGGCTTTATTACCTGTGCCATTATTTACCTGTCCTTTATTACCTGTCCCTTTTTTTTCTGTGCATATACCGTCCATTATTACCTGTGCCTTTTTTTCTGTCCCATTTTTACCTGTCCATTATTACCTGTCCATTATTCCGTCCCATTTTTACCTTGCCATTATTACCTGTGCCATTATTACCGGGCCCCTTATTCCTGTGCCTTTTTTTTTCTGTGCCATATTACCTTGCCATTATTACCGGGCCCATTATTACCTGTGCCATTTTTTTCTGTGCCATTATTACCTTGTTATTACCTGTCCCATTTTCTGTGCCATTATTACCTTCCTTTATTACCTGTGCCTTTTACCTGTCCTTTATTACCGGGCCCATTATTACCTGGCCATTATTACCTGTGCCTTATTCCCTGTGCCTTTTCCTTGCCTTTATTCCCTGGCCATTATTCCCTGTGCCATTATTACCGTGCCATTTTTTGTGCCATTATTCCTTTTCCCCTTATTACCTTTTCCATTTCCCTGTGCCATTATTCCCTGTCCATTTTTTACCTGGCCTTTTACCTGTGCCATTATTCCCCGGGCCCTTATTACCGTGCCATTATTACCTTCCCAATTATTAAACCCTTGCCTTTATTACCTGTGCCATTATTACCTGTCCCATTTTTCCTGTGCCAATTACTGTCCATTATTCCCTGTGCCATTATTACCTGTCCCTTATACCTGTCCCATTATTCTGTGCCATTTTTCCCTGTGCCATTTTTACCTGTCCCCATTATCTGTGCCATTTTTCCCTGGCCATTATTACCGTCCCCTTATTCCCTGTGCCATTTTTACCTGTGCCATTTTTCCCTGTGCCATTATTACTGTCCCATTATTCCTGTCCTTTATTACCGTCCTTTATTCCTGTCCCATTTTACGTGCCATTTCCTGTGCCATTATTACCGTGCCTTTATTACCTGTGCCATTATTTCTGTGCCATTATCCTGTGCCATTATTACCTGTGCCATTTTTACCGTGCCTTTATTACCGTGCCATTTTTACTGGCCTTATTCCCTGTCCATTATTCCTGTCCTTATTACCTTTGCCATTAATCGTCCCCTTATTGCCGGCCATTATTACCGTGCCATTTACCTGTGCCATTATTACCTGTGCCATTATTCCTGTGCCATTATTATCTGTGCCATTACTTGCCTTTACCTGTCCCCATTTTACCCTGTGCCTTTATTCCTGTGCCATTATTCCCTGTGCCATTATTACCTGTGCCATTTCCTGTGCCATTTTAACGTCCCATTATTACCCATGCTTATCTGTCATGATTCCTGCCATTAGCCTCCAATTACCACTACCTATACCGTCATTTCTCTCCTTTAATTTTAATATGTGAGTGCCCTTAATACTTATTATTTTGTTACCTTGCCTTTCTTCCATTTACTGTATATTATGTCCATTATTTATGTCCTTATTGTCTGTGCCATTATATGTGCTATAGGGCCATTTTTACCTGTGCCATTTACCTTGCTCATATTCCTGTGCCATTATTACCTGTGCCATTATTACCTGTGCCATTATTCCTGTGCCATTATTACCTGTGCCATTATTACCTGTGCCATTATTACCTGTGCCATTATTACCTGTGCCATTTTACCTGTGCTATCCTGTCCCATTACCTGTGATATTACCTGTGCCATTATTACCTGTGCCATTATTACCTGTGCCATTATACCTGTGCCATTATTACCTGTGCTATTTTACCTGTGCTATTATTTACCTGTGCCATTATTACCTGTGCCATTATTACCTGTGCCATTATTACCTGTGCCATTATTACCTGTGCCATTATTACCTGTGCTATTTTATTACCTGTGCCTTATTTTTTTAAACCTGTGCCATTATTACCTGTGCCATTATTACCTGTGCCATTATTACCTGTGCCATTATTACCTGTGCCATTATTACCTGTGCCATTATTACCTGTGCCATTTATTCTGTGCCATTATTACCTGTGCCATTATTACCTGTCCCTATTATTACCTGTGCCATTATTACCTGTGCCATTATTACCTGTGCCATTATTACCTGTGCCATTATTACCTGTGCCATTATTCCCTTTGTGCCATTATTACCTGTGCCATTATTACCTGTGCCATTATTACCTGTGCTATTATTACCTGTGCCATTATTACCTGTGCCTTATTCCCTGTGCCATTATTACCTGTGCCATTATTACCTGTGCCATTATTACTTGTGCCATATTTACCTGTGCCATTTTACTGTCTATTATTACCTGTGCCATTATTACCGGTTCAATTATTACCTGTGCTTATTACTGGATTATTACGTCAATTACCTTGCCTTATTACTGTGTTTGATTATTTACCTGTCCTTTACCTGTGCCATTATTACCTGTGCATTATTACCTGTGCCTTTATCTGTCTTATTCCTGGTCATTCTTACCTGTCTATTAACCTGTACATTAATGGCAATTATTACTGGCCATTATTACCTCCTTTTACCTGTCCTTCTCTAACCTGTGCCTTTATTCCCTT
>JACEEZ010010273.1:32500-35000 GCA_016584305.1 Chionoecetes opilio | reverse complement strand
ACCCCCGTGCAGGTAGGCCTGCACGGGGCCGTCGGGGTGTTGGGGTTGACCTGCTTGAAGGGGTCATTTAGTGTAGGTCACGGTGGTCACAGGGCCGGCGCACGAGGTTGCACATCACGGGGCAGGTCATGTGAAGGTGGTGATGTGTCAGTGGTGGTGGTGGTGGAATCAATGATGCTGGTGGTGGTGACACATACACATACACACACACACAAACACACACACACATACACACAAACACACACTAGAGCGGTGGCATATAGATTAAATGATGTCACCACTATCATCATCACTGCTGTAAGTTTTCTTGTCTGTTGTGTCACCCCAAAAAAAAGTTTTGGCACTCAAACATTTTTGGCATTCAATTTTTTTTGGCACAAAATATTTTGCCACTTAAAATGTTTTGGCACTCAACAATTTTTGGCACTCCTTCTTTCTCCTTCATTGGGTGTAATTTCATTTTTACATCATAAGGGACTGAAAAAAAACTACTACTACTAATAATAATAATAATAACAATAATCCCGCTAGCTGCCAGTCCCTATATAACCTGTGTAATGCATCACCAGGGGCCTCTACTGCTCCCTCGACTCCTCCTGAAGCAGGCGATCAGAGGGGCGTGACGGACATCCTACAAGGGCGCCACACTATATAATCCCAATGGGCGTGTACGGTAAACATGAAGAAAGGATTTGTGGGGATTGAATCGACTTAAATTATTCTGCGGCCGATGAAAAGAAAAGAAAATATACAAAATAACTCCACGCTTCAATGAAAAAAAAAAAAAAAAAAAAAATTCCACGGTCTATAAAAAGAAAAAAAGAATAGAAAAACAACCTTCCAGTGTTTTTGTTTCATTCTTCATAAATACAAAGAAAACATTAGAAAGTTATGAACACACACACACACGCTGTCTCACACACACACACACACACACACACACACACACACACACACACACACACTACCACATCTACTCTGACCTGGTTTTTTTTCCTTCCCTGTGTAGAAAAGGCGTCACTCTGGCCGGACACTGACCTGTAGGGGGAGAGAGAGAGGTGTTAAAGTGGGCGTCGGGTGAGGGGCGGTGTGTGTGTGTGGGGGGGGGGGGGGGGTAAAGGTTGAAGTGAGGCAATGAGGTGAGGATGAGGGAGGGGGGAGGCGGAAGAGCCGGTACTGCTTTGAAAAGAGATGAGTAAATGAAGGTGATTTTTCTCAGCAGCTTTAAAGTTGTGAGAGCGTTGGTGTAAAGCGTGATCAAGGCGTTAACTATTACAACTGCTACTACTACTATTACTGCTGTTGCTGCTGCTATTACTACTTCTACTACTACTACTACTACTACTACTACTACTACTACTACTACTACTATTACTACTACTACTACTACTACTACTACTACTGCTGCTACTACTACTACAACTATTACTACTACTACTACTACTAACGCTACTACTACTGATATTGATACTACAACTACTGTTACTACTACTTCTACTACTACTACTACTACTACTACTACTACTACTACTACTATTACTACTACTACTACAACTACTGTTACTACTACTTCTTCTACTACTACTACTACTACTACTACTACTACTACTACTACTACTACTAGTTACTACTACTTCTACTACTACTACTACTACTCTACTACTACTACTACTACTACTACTACTGCTGGTACTACTACTACTGCTGCTGCTACTACTATAACAACTATTACTACTACTACTACTACTAACGCTACTACTACTGATATTGATACTACAACTACTGTTACTACTACTTCTACTACTACTACTACAACTTCTACTACTACTTCTACTACTACTATACTACTACTACTACTACTACTACAACTACTTATACTACTACTACTCCATTTATTACAAAACCGTTCGAGTTACAGTAACGATGATGATATTGTCAATAATAAACATTCAAAACATAATAATCAAATAATAATAATGATAATAATGATAATGATAATAATAATAATAATAATTAATAATATAATAGTAATAATAATAATAAAAAGAATATCAAAGACCAACAATACTATCGCGTGCTGGAACATAACAGAAAAACAAATCGTGAAATACCGACGAAAAAAGTTGCGATATTCTGGGAAAAGAAAAATATTTATCTTTGTTCGAATTGCCATCCATGTGTGCGAGGCTGACTTTCTTCCATTTTCTGAGGCAAGTAGTTAGGCCTATCTCTCTCTCTCTCTCTCTCTCTCTCTCTCTCTCTCTCTCTCTCTCTCTCTCTCTCTCTCTCTCTCTCTCTCTCTCTCTTTCTTACTGAATATTACATAAGTCGGGAGTGTGTTAATACCTCTTTAAATTATAAAATGACTACAGATTGTGTAGTACTCATAATTATGTATGTATGTACTGTATGTATTGTATGTATGTATGTATGTATGTATGTATGTATGTATGTATGTATGTATGTATGTATGTAAGTGACGGGCAACTGATGACATGAC
>JACEEZ010010273.1:17500-25000 GCA_016584305.1 Chionoecetes opilio | reverse complement strand
CAGGCTCATTAAATTAGGTAAATGGAATAAAAGGCAAAAAACCTTCCCAACTTATGGGCGGCCTGTAAAAAGTTAGCGCGGGCGTGACGGTGCCAGGGGAGCGCCGTGCCCGCCCCCCCAAAACCCGTTTTAAGGGGATCGAAAGGTTTGGAAAAAAATTTTGGGGGCCACCAAATTTGAGCCCTCAATCAGGTAGAGAAAGTGGAAAATGGGGGAGTAGGGGGTGTGGTGGTGTGTGTGTGTGTGTGGGGTGTGTTGTGTGTGTGTGTGTGTGTGTGTGGTGTGTGGGGGTTGGGTGGGTGGGTGGGTGGGTGGGTGGGGTGGGTGGGGGGTTTGGGTGGGTGGGTGGGGGGGGGGTGGGGGGGTGGGTGGGGGGGGTGGGGTGGGGTGGGGGGGTGGTGTGGGGGTGGGTGGGGGGGTGGGGGGGGTTTGGGGGGGGGTGTGGGTGGGTGGGGGGGTGGGGGGTGGGTGGGTGGGGGGGTGGGTGGGTGGGGGGGGGTGGGTGGGGGGGGTGGGTGGGTGGGGGGTGGGTGGGTGGTGGGGGGGGGGGGGTTGGGTGGGTGGAGGGGGGGGGGGTGGGTGGGTGGGTGGGGGGGGTGGGGGGGGGTTTGGGGGGGGGGTGGGTGGGGGGGTGGGTGGGGGGGTTTGGGGGGTTTGGGTGGGGGGGGGTTGGGGTTGGGTGTGTGTGAAAAGTTGGTGTGAAAATATTAAAAATCCCCTCTTTTTTTTCATTTTATTTTTCTAATCAACAATCTATTTTTCTTTTCTTTCTCTATTTTTCTTTCTTTTCTTTTTCTTTCGTTTTTTTTCCCTTTTCCGTTGGCTTGTTTTAACTTGCTTATTTTATTTCCAGGTTATTACTATTATTTTTTTCTTCTTAGTATCTCATGTGTGACGTAACGTGTTGTGACGTGCTCGTAAACTGACGTGACGGTGACAGAGCGACGAAGAAAGTCAAATAATAAAGAAAAATACAAAAGAATATAAAAAAAACAATATCAAAATCAAGAATATCTAAAAAAAATACAAAGAGAAAATCACGCAAACATGTCTTTTTTTTCAGTCATTATAAGTACCCAAATTTTTTTTTCCCCTTTTTTTCTTTTTTTTTCTAATTTCTTTTCCCCCTGGCATCCTCTCTCTCTCCCCCTTCTCTCTTTTCGGGGTCTTCTCTCTCTCTCTCTCTCCCCTCCCTTTTCTCGCTCTCTCTCTCTTTTTCTGGTTTGTTCCCCCCTTCTAAGGAAAAAGTATTCAAACTTTTTCGTATTTTTTAAAAAGAAAAAATGAAAGTCCAAAATCACCCCAAAAATTTTGGGGTTTTCTTCACTTCTGCCTTACTCTTCTCTTTTCTTTTCTTTCCTTTATTTCCTTTTTTCTCCTTTTCCAAATTTTTTTTTGGGTCATACTTTCTATATATACCAAACCCTTTTTTGACTCCATTAATCCAAATTTTTTCTTTTCTCTCTCTCTTTCTCTCTCTCTTCTCTCTTCTCTCTCTCTCTCTCTCTCTCTCTCCCCTTTTCTCTCTCTCTCTCTCCTCTCTCTCTCTCTCTCCTCTCTCTCTCTCTCTCTCTCTCTCTCCTCCTCTCCCCTCTCATCCATTCCTTCCCCCTTTTCCATTTTTCCCCCATGAGTTTGGTTTATTTAAAAACAGGAAATTTTATCATTAAGAAGAAGAGAGAAAGAGAGAAGGAAAAGAGAGAGAAGAAAGAGGGGAGAGAGAGAGAAAAGGAAAAAGGAGAGAGAGAGAAAAGAGGGAGAGAGAGAGAGAGAAAAAAATATGAAGGGAAACTTGGGTTTTTCGCTAACATTCTTTTTCCTATTTTGTTTTTTCGACAATTTCCAAACTCAATTTTTTTTTTTTTTTTTTTTTTTTCGCACATTAAATTTTATACATTTTTGTTTAGGGGATTGGTTTTTCCCCAATGTCCCAAAACCCCTCCCTCTCGTGTATTATATTCTCTGTTTATTATCATTTTTCCTGCACATTGTATTCAAACATGACTTTCCATTTTCATTATACTTCGCTGTTTATTGTCATTATCGATTGTTCTTACCTTTCCATTTACACATTTTATTCTTTACATTTTTTGCCTCGAATTCGCGTGTCATATGTCATTCTACATTTCACTTCCCCCATTGAAGTTTCTATATTTCATTTCTCTTATTAAACTATCGTATTTACATGTATCAAACCGCTCTATTTTGACTATTCATACATGATTTAGAAGTATACTAGCGCTATAGTGTCAAAATAACTCACTATAACACAGATACACCAGGGCTTTTTCTTGCTATATTTTCCCTTGGTCAGTCTTTTCTGATGTAAAAAAAAAAAAAAAAAAAAAAAAAAAAAAAAAAACAAAAAAAAAAAACCCCCCTCATCCTATCCGCCCCTTGAAACCGTCCCAAAACCTAACATGCACCCAGGCGGGGTTTTTATTAAACCCCCTTTTTACCTTTGTTGACAAGTTACTATTACATATTTTCCTCGGCCCCGCCAACCTAAAAACCCGTCTTACCCCGCTGGCCCCCTTTCGGGTCTTTTTTATCAAACCCCCACCAAAGGGCAGGGGTAAAGGACCACCCCCTCCCCCCCTCTCTTTTCTTCCCTTTTCCTTTTTTGGGGGGTCTCCCTTTCTTTCGGGGCGGAAGGCCTGGGGTGTTAAATGGGCCAGTCTTTTTAAAAGGGGTGACAAAGGGTTACTTTCCCAAAACCCTTCGAGGGGCGCCTTTCCTTTTCAAAGGGGGTTGATAAAACCCCCCGTCCCAAAATGATAAAACCACGCCGTTAGCTTTACCCCCCCTTCCTCTTTTTCCTTCCCCTTCCCTTCTTCCTTTCGGATTTTTTCCCCCCTTTTTCCCCTCCCCCAAATCAAAGAAAACCCTTCTAAAAAAACCCAAATACAGAATTACTCCCCCCCCCCGACCCCCCCGGGAAAAAAAAAAAAAAAAAACGTTGGGCATTTTCCTTGCCTTAGGGTGTATATACAAGAAACCCCCCTCAGCTTGGGGCCCGGCCCCCCTTTAAATATGCGGAGGGGCGGTTTTCGGGGTTTTCCGTCTCCCAATAGTTAATTAAAACCCCCCCGCCCCCCCCCCCGCTTTCCTTGCCCAAGGGGGATCGAGGATAAAAATGGGGTTTTGGGGGGGTGTGGGAGGGGCTTCCCCCCCCCCCACCCAACAACAACAACACCCCCCCCCAAACCCCCACACAAACAAAAAAAAAAACCCCCCCACACACACCAAAACCCCACCACCCCACACAAAAACCCCCCACAAAAACCCCCAAAAAAACCCCCCCCCCAAAAAATGAAAAAAAAAAAACATGGACGAAACAACGAAACAAAATAAAAAAAAAGAGGGAAAGAAAAAGGGGGAAGGAAATTAAAATAAAAGGGAAAAAACAAGGAAAAGCAAGACCAATTCACACAAGGAAGGAAGGGAAAATATTCGCAAACACTCTTTGGAAAACTATTGACGCTGGAACAGGAAATGGGGGAGGAGGAAAAAGAATGCCCCCTCGAAAAAGGGGGGAAAATTTTTGAATTTTAAGAAAGGGGCCGCCGGATGAAACATAACTATAGGAAACAAGCGATTGAGAGTGAAGGAGGAGGAGGAGGAGGAGGAGGAGGAGGAGGAGGAGGAGGAGGAGGAGGAGGAGGAGGAGGAGGAAAGATATGGAGAAAATGAGAGATAAAAGAAAGGAGGATAAAAAGGAGAAAACGGCGAGAGGAAAAACGAAAAGGTAACTGAAAACAATTGAAAAAAAAAAAAAAAATAAGGGAAATCGAATAAAATGTGAAAAAAATAAAGTCTGAAATCAAAAGAGATGAAAACATGACAGAAAATAAAAGACAAAAATAGGATGAATGAATCGGAAGATGAGCATAACTACGATACTATGTTGATAACTAGACGATAACTACGATACGATAACTATGATAACAAAGAAGTCGGTGAATACAAAGTAGAGGAGCGTGGAAAGCAGAACGAAGGAGGAGGAAGAGGAGAAGGAATATATAGATGGAGAAGGAAAAGAAGGAATAAAGAGATGGAGAAGGAGGAGGAGGAGAATGAATACATAGATGGAGAAGGAAAAGAAGAAGGAATAAATAGATGGAGAAGGAAGAGGAGAAGGAAAAGAAAGAGGGGTGGAAGAGCAAAAAGTGGGGAAGGAGGAAAAATAGACAGAGAAGGTAAAGAAAGGAGGAAGAAGAAGAGCAAGAAGAGGAGGAGGAGGAGGAGGAGGAGGAGGAGGAGGAGGAGGAGCGCCAAGCAGTCATCTAACGTAGAAGGACAAATGGACACAACACTCGAGCAGCTCAGAGAGACACGCGACACGTCCTCCCGTCAACACGTCAATGAAAAAAAAAGAGACAAAAAAAAAAAACACTCTAAAATAGAAAAATGAAGCAAAGGGGGCTGGGGACCCCTGCCTCTTCTTCCCTTTTCCCCCTTTTAAACCCTGCCTGCACCCGCCCCCTTAACCCCTCCCCCTTTTTCCCCCCTATTAACCTGCCCCCCCCCTTCCTCCCCTGCCTGTAATGCCCCCCTTTCCTCCCCTGCCCCCTGCCTCCACCCCTTCCACCCATGCCTGTACCCCTGCCCTCCTATACCTTCCTCCACCCCCCTTCCCATCCCTGACTGTACCCCCTGCACCCCCCTTCCACCCATGCCTGTACCCCTTCCCATCCCTGCCTCCCCCCTTTTAACCCCCTTTTTCTGTAATCCCCCCCTTTCCCCCGCCTGTACCCCCCCTTTCCCCCCCTTCCACCCTGCCTTTTCCCCCTTTTTCCCCCCTGCCCCTTTGCCCCGTCGTCCCCTCTTCCTACAATGAGTCCAACCACCCTGAGAGGCCCCCCGCGCTCAGGGTTTCTTTAAGTGAGGGTCCTCAGCTTGTTTCCTCATTATCGAACACTGAGATTTGTCTTTTTTACCTTCTTTTTTTTATCCCCATTCGTGTTAAAGGGTTAGTAGTAAAATTTTTCCCTTTGTGTGTTTTGGTTGTGTGTGTGTTGTGTTTGTGTGTGTGTGTGTATGTGTGTGTTTTTTGGGTTGTGTGGTGTGTGTGGTGTGGTTGTGTGTGTGTGTGTGGCCCCCGTGCGTGTGTTTTGTGTTTGGGGTTGTGTGTGTTGTGGGTGGTTGTGCGTGTGCGTGTGCGTGGCTTTGGGGTGTGTGTGGGGTTTTGTGTTCTTCATAAAGTGACAGTTAAGTGAGAGAGCGGATAGTTTTTTCATTACCGGGGAATTTTACGTTTTTTGTTTTTTTTACGATTACCCATTAAGTGAATTGTAACCGGGTTTTCCTATCTTTTTATTTCCAAAACACACACACACCCACACACACCCCAAAAAAGGAACCCACACTAGAATGAATCCTGCCCCCCCAAACCCCTCTAAAATTTAAAACCCCCTATTCCCCTACGGCCCTTCCAAAATCTCCCTTCATAAAACCCCCCCTTTTTTCCCCCCCCTTTTCCCTCACCCCCCCCCCTTCTCCCCACAAAAAAAAGGCAAATCGAGCAAAAGAACACGCGGCAAACTCACAGGGTGGATGTATAGGAGGAGCGAACAGCAAAAGGGGGAATGTACTTAAAGGGGAAAGAGTACTCAACCAAAGCCGTACAGTACTCAGCAAAAGACAGCATCCCCATACCTGCACCCCACACCCCCAAAACCCCCCCAAACCCCCACCACCACCCCCCCCTCCGCCGCCCCCCACCACCACCACCCCCACCGCCGCCACCCAAAACCCCCCCCACCACCACTACCACCAAAAACCACCGCCACCTGTGTCCCCGAGTGAGAGGGGAAAGGAGAAGGGGGGAAGGAGTGTGACGTTTAGATTTGGAATGGGGAAGTATGAGGAAAGGTTGGGGGGGCAGGAGGGAGGGGAAGGGGAAGGAGGATGAGAGGAGGAGGAAGAGAGGGAGAGAAAGAGAGAGGGGAGAGGGAAGGAGAGGAGGAAGGGAAGAGAGAGAGAGGGAGGAGGATAAAAAAATGGGGGGAAAGAACAAAAAAAAAAAAACCCAAAGGGGAAGGAAGAGAGAGAAGAGGAGGAAGAAGAGAGAGAGAAGAGAAGAGAGAATTAAAAAATAAATGATAAGAATAAACCAAAAAAAGGAAGAGGAGGGAGAGAGAGAGAGAAGAGAAGAGAGAGGGGAGAGAGAGAAAACAAAAAAAAAAAGGAACAAACTAAAAGAAAAAAGAAAAAAGGGGAAAGGCAGGAAAAGAAAAGGAAAAGGCCCCCCTACCCCCCCGGTCAGTACCAACACAAAAAAACCCCAAAAAACAGAAAACAAACCCCCCCCCCCCAAAACACACACCACACACACACCCCCCAAAAACAACCCCACCCCCAAAAAACACACACCAAAACCCCACACAACCCCACACAGCCCTGGGAAAACCCTCCGTCAAAAAGAGAGGGGAGGGAGGGAGGGAGGGAGAGCAATGGAAGGAATAAGTTGGAGTAATGATAGGAACAGGGAGTACTAGACGAGAGGGATAGGATAGAGGTAATAAAAGGAAGGAAGGAAGGAATAGAGGACTGCATGTATATAGAAGACAAGAGACAATAGAAGATGAGACATAGAAGAGGAAGGAAGAGACAATAAATGAGGAATAAGGAAGAGTCGGAATGATGAAGGAAGGAAACAAATAGGAAGTTGGATTAGGTAAGAGGGTAGGAGGGAGGAAGAGGAAGGGTTAGTCAAGACAGTTAGCTAAATACCCAAGGAGCCTACTAGAGCCTACTAGTTTTCCCTCAGGGGTACTGCATCAGCTGGGAGAGGAGAATGGAACGACACGATAGCGAGGAACGACAAGTCTATCCTTTCCTTTCCAAAAATTCCCGTCTCTTTCTTCATCGCACTAAAGCCGGTAAGGAGGCAATATTTATCCATCAAATACCAACTGGGAACCTGCTAGCCACCCCAACACACTTATTCCTCCAGGGGGCAAAATGAACCTTATGGCGCCAGGGTATAGGGTTGGAGAGACAGTGAGGTTGGGTGAGGTGGTTGAGGCCCTTTGTGTGGCGCGCTCAGCCGTCTTGTAAGTTTGTTGTATGATATGTGCGTCGCTTACACCATTCTGACTCTCTCATACCCCCGACTCAAACGCAGGAACCAGGGAGAGAGAGAGAGAGAGTTAGAGAGAGAGAGAGAGTTAGAATTAGAGAGAGAGAGAGAGGAGAGGAGGAGGAGAGAGAGAGAAGGAGAGAGAGAAAGGAAGAGAGAGGAGAGGGAGAGGAGAGAGGGAGAAGGGGAAAGTAAGAAGGGGGAAAAGTGGGGGGGAAAAAAGGGGAAGAGAAGAGGAGAGAGAGAAAAAGAATGAAGAGGGAAAAAAGGGGGGAAAAAGATTAGAAAGAAAGAGGGAAGAGAGGAAAAAGAGAGAAGAGGGGAAGGAGAGAAGGAGAGAGAGAGAGAGAGAGAGGAAAAGGGGAAGAGGGGAGAAGGGGGGGAGGGAGAAACGGAAGAGGGGAAAAATACAGCAA
>JACEEZ010010273.1:7500-15000 GCA_016584305.1 Chionoecetes opilio | reverse complement strand
TGAAAGTAAAAACTAAAAGGTTTTTGGGATAACAAGCGCGCCACGTAGACGAACAGGCGGACTCGAACCGTGACCGAAGCGAAGGGACGCGACATTGCGAGGTCAGTCTCTACCAACCTTGCCACCCTGACGGGCGAGAGGAGAGGAGAAAAAGGGGGAAAGAGGGGATGGAAAAGGAGAGAGAGAGAGAGAGAGAAAGAGAGAGAGGAGAGAGAGAGAGAGAGAGAAGAAGAGAGAAGATGAGGGGAGAAGAAGACCCCTAGGGTCGATATGGAACACCTTGCGGGGCGCCAGACGACCTGCCCCTCACCATTCCCCTGCACCCCTTAAAAAACGAGCGAAAATGCCGCGCAAGGGGAAACTAACGAATAAAAATGCAATAAAATAATGACTTAACATTTGTATAATAAGTTGTTTTATATTAGTAAAATTTTTCTTTTATATTTGTATCAATGTATTAGTTACTTTTTTAATTAGATTGCGAAGTTGTTAGATAATTTTTTAACTTGGTTTTAGTATTATTTTATAGTAGAATATTGCTTATTTTTCCATATTTTTTTTGTAAAATTTATTGAATGAATAAAATATAATACTGCTAGAGATAGCCCTTTGGGCCCCTCCCAGCCGGGATTTTGACAAAACCCCCCCTTTTGTTTTCAATGTATTAAGTTTATAAAAAAAAGAAAAAAAAAAGAAGGAAAATATGAGAAGGCAAAATATAAAACCTAGTGTGCAAGAAGAAAAAAGAAAGAGAAAAAGAGAAAAAAGAAAGATTAAAGAAAATAAGAAGGAAGCGGAGAAAGAAGAAGCATTTCCTGGCAGGGCCTCAGCTATTTCATCTTTTATCGCGGAAATGAGAAAACTTTGAAAAGAGTTTGATTCCATTCTGTTTTGAAAGCGAGACAGAGTATCTAGTGAGCCATGTTAAAGATTCCCTGCAAGACTGACTGCTCCTCCCTCCTTGCAGTCTGTCCAGCCCTATAAACTATGCTACTATAAAAATTAGTACTTAAACTAGCTACTAAAAACTATCTACTTAAATAGTACTGTAAAAACTTAAATTTCTACTTAAAAAATGCTACTGTAAAAAAAACATGCTCTGTAAACTTGCTACTGTAAACTTGCTACTATAAACATGCACTGTAAACTAGCTACTTAAACTATGCTACTTAAACTATGCCCTTAAAAATTTAAAAAACTATGCTACTTAAACTGCTACTTAAAAATATGTACTATAAACTATGGGTACTTTAAAATTTTTAAAAATAGCTACATAAACTATGCTACTATAAACTATGCTACTATAAACTATGCTACTTAAATATGCACTGTAAAATTGCTATGAAACTATGCCCCACTTAAAATATGCTCTGTAAACTAGCTCTTTTTTTTTTTTAAACTATGCTACTTAAACATGTACTAAAACTATGTTATAAAACTAGCTATATAAACTATGCTACGTAAACTACTATGTAAAAGAAAAGGAAAGAGAAAATGACAAAGAGCGGGAAAAGTTTAAAAAAAAAGAAAAGAGGGGACAAAAAAACAGAGGGAAAAAAAAGAAGGGGAGAGAGAGAGGAGGAGAGAGAGGGAGAGAGGAGGAACGAGAAGGGGAGAAGAGAGAGGGGAAGGGGAAGGGAAAAAGAGAGAACCGAAAAGGGGGGGGGGGGGAGAGGGGGGGGGAGGGAGAGAGGAAAAAAAGGAAGGGGGGGCTGAGAATGATGAAAATATTTCTAGCATTGTTGGACCACTGATACTGATAGAAGTAAATTTCTCTCTCTCTTCTCTCTCCCCTCTTCTCTTCTTCTCTCTCTCTCTCTCTCTCTCCTCCTCCTCTCTCTCTCTCCCTCCACCCAGGTATTAATCACGGAAATTAAAGAAAGAAAAGAAAACACAGAATCGCTTAAATACAAAACAACACAAGAAGAAAAGAAGAGAGAACACTAAAGACGCAATGCCAAATCCTGTTTTCTTTACGCTTTAATTAACAGTACGATATTTCCTGAGAGAGAGAGAGAGAGAGAGAGAGAGAGAGAGAGAGAGAGAGAGAGAGAGAGAGAGAGAGAGAGAGAGAGACGGAGAGAGAGAGAGAAGAGAGAAGTATTCGCATAATGTAATCTGTTGAACATCGCGTCTTCCTCTATCTGTCCTTCTGTCTCGAATAAACACTTCTGTCGCTTTAAATGGACAGACGGATGGATGAATACGCTGATGGGGAAGCTACTAGAACTACTACGACTCTCTCTCTCTCTCTCTCTCTCTCTCTCTCTCTCTCTCTCTACTCTCTCTCTCTCTCTCTCTCTCTCTCACACACACACACACACAATCCATCCCCGCCTGGAAACACACATTCCCTAGAAAATACAATTACCAAGGCCTCCCAGTTTCCATTTTCCGGCAGGCGGTCGGGAATAATATTAACCAACACAATAATCTATCGCGCGAGTTAAAGTTCGACGAAGGAAACAGACAGAATCATCGCCCGGACAGAAAATCGGTTCACTCATCCCAATTTAAACTTTCTAAATTACATCTCAAATTGGACTCTGGCGCGCAGTACAATGCTCTTGTTAAAGGGGATGTGGCCTCCAGCTCTCCTCTTGCCTCGCCTCCTCCTCCTCCTTCCTCCTCCTCCTCCTCCTCCTCTCCTCCTCCTCCTCCTCCTATCTCCACTCCTCCTCCTCCTCCTCCTCCTCCTCTCCCTCCTCCTCCTCCTCCAGTTGTAGTTATTCTTCCACTCCCTCCTCCTTCTCTCCCTCTTCTTCAGTGTTATTTTTCGATTAATACTTCTTACTCCCCCTATATTTCACGTCTTTCATGATGGGTTCCGTTACCGCCGTCGCCACCACCACCATCATCCTAGCCACTACCGCTACTCCTACTACTTCTATCTACTACTACAAAGACTACATTTATCTCTCAAGTGACATTCTCTCTCTCTCTCTCTCTCTCTCTCTCTCTCTTCTCTCTCTCTCTCCTCTCTCTCTCTCTCTCTCTCTCTCTCTCTCTCTTCTCCTCTCTCTCTCTCCTCTCTTCTCTCTCTCTTACACACCACACACACACACCGCCTCATGCCCCTCCTTCACCTCGCTACTCTCCCTGGGCACAAAAAGACGCGTGCCAGTCCCGCCACTCAGCCGTCGCCCAAGGGGACTCTCGCCGCCCTGCCGAGGTTCCAGCCACCGTCCATGCGTCCCGGGCTAAGACCAGCTGTAGCCCGCCAGCCCTCCTTGGCGACCCTCAACCCCCCCCCCCCCTTCACGCCCCCGCTCTCTGGCTGTGCCCCGCCAGCGACATATATACGTGTTATAGCGTCATCTAGGTACTGTACTTGACACTTGTGTGTGTGTGTGTGTGGTGTGTGTGTGTGTGTGTGTGTGTGTGTGTGTGTGTGTGTGTGTGTGTGTGTGTGTGTGTGTGTGTGACGTGTGTGTGTGACGTGTGTGTGTGTGGTGTGTGTGTGTGTGTGTGTGTGTGTGTGTGTGTGTGTGACTGTGTGTGAATGTTGTGTGTGTGTGTGGTGTGTGTTGTGTGTGTGTGTGTGTGTGTGTGTGTGTGTGTGTGTGTGTGTGTGTGTAACTGGAGTGTGTGTGTGTGTGTGTGTGTGTGTGTGTGTGTGTGTGTGTGTGTGTGTGTGTGTGTGTGGTGTGTGTGTGGTGTGTGTGTGTGTGTGTGTGTGTGTACAGCCGTGCCCATCATATCAACAGCCATGAATTATTTGTAATCTCTTTTAATCTGCATTTTGAGCACATGATTTCATTATAATTTAGAACGCATTAATACTTTAATAATTATTAGTGCCGAATTGCAACATGCAAAAATTTCAGCCATCTGATGCACTCACTCGCATAAAACACTTGTTAATAATAATAACCCTAACACAATCACTATTACTGTTATTACCGTTCCGGCATAATTGTTATTCTGCTGCTATATACGTACATTTCCGTAATGTAATACTATTATCATTATTATCATTACTATCATTATTATCATTATAATTATTATGACCATAATTATTATATTTATCATCAAACTATCAATGCTATTACTAGCTTTACCAATCTAATTGTCATTATAGTTGTTATTACCATCTAAATCATCAAGATCACTATACTATAATTGTCATTATCATTATCTTTAATATTGTTATCATTATTACTATCATTACTATTGTTATTGTCATTATTATTATTACAATAATCATCACTATCTTTACTCGTATCTCTTTTGTTGCTGCTCTAAATTTACTAACAGTTCTCGAGAAAACCCACACCCACACACCCACAGACACACACACAAACACCCACCCACACACAGTCACACACACACACAAACACACACACCCACCCACCCACCCACCCACACCACACACCCCACACAGACACCGACACACACACCCACCCACCCACCCACCTCTGGTACTCCGTAGTGTAGTGGTTAGCACGCTCGGCTCACAACCGAGAAGTCCCGGGTTCGATCCCGGGCGGAACGAAGATAGATGGGTGGTCTTTCTTAAAACCCGAGCCCTGTCCACCCAGCAGTGAATGGGTACGGGTGTAGCCGGGGTTGTGCCCTCCGGGTGGGGGCTTCGGCCAACACTAAGCTGCAGCGGTAGATCACTCTGGTTGAGGAATTGTTATCCTTAAACAAACACAAACCACAGACACAGACACACACCCATCCCACCCACATCAGACACCGACACACAACCCACCCACGCACCCACAGACACACAGACAACACCCACCACACACCACCACAGACACACAGACACACACCCACCCACCCACAGACACACAGACACACACCCACCCACCCACCTACACACAAACACCCACCCACACACACACACACACACAAATTCAACTTCAAAATCTACAGAAAATCTCTTAGCTTCCTTATCTCTCTACAGTAATATATTCATGCTCTTCCCCTTTATTCCTCATCCCTAGACGTGCTTCCCCTTCCCCTTCCCCCCCTCCCCTCCCCCCCTCCCTCCCCAACACTATCTTGCCATCGATCACTCCCTCTCCCATCCCCATCACCTTCACATTCATTATCTCTTCCATTCCACCACATCACACCTTCCCACACGCCCCCTTCCACCTCCCCTCCTCCCCTCCCCCCCTCCGCACCGTTATCAAAGCGTGAGGTAACCTTGAGTTATAAGACGATAAGGATTTATATTTATAGGGATACCAAAGGAGGAGGAGGAGGAGGAGGAGGAGGAAGAGGAGGAAGAGGAGGAGGAGGAGGAGAAGGAGAAGGAGAAGGAGAAGGAGAAGGAGGAGGAGGAGGAGGAGGAGGAGGAGGAGGAGGAGGAGGAGGACAGGGACGATGAAGGGCAGGACAGAAATGGGTGTTGGGGAGGAGAAGGGCGGAAAAAATAATGACGAAAATAAGGGAGAGGAGAGGAGGAGGAGGAGGAGGAGGAGGAGGAGGAGGAGGATGGAGGAGGAGGAGGAGGTAAAAGAGGACATGCGCACTGGAGGACAAGGAGGGTTTAGTGTTTGGGGGGACAAAATACTGTTGTGTTTTACGCTGTTTTATGCTGGTGGTGGAGAAAGATAATAGTCACCCCTCTTCCCTTCCTATACGATGAAGAGAGGATAACGAGGGCACGAGGAGGAGGAGGAGGAGGAGGAGGAGGAGGAGGAGGAGGAGGAGGAGGAGGAGGAGGAGGAGCATGTTATAACCTTCAAATAAGAAAAATAAATTAAGTAATGAGAATAGAAGTAAAATAAATATAAAAAATTACGCAAGGAAGGGAGGAGGAGGAGAGGAGGAGGAGGAGGAGGAGGAGAGGAGGAGGAGGAGCATGTTATAACCTTCAAATAAGAAAAAAAAAGTAATCAATGTGAATAGAAGTAACATGAATAAAACAATGACGTAACAGCAAACAATTAATGCAAGAAGTGAATCAACAAGGTAGCAATTATTCAGATCAAACAGAACTGAATGTCATGTATAAAGGACGGCGAGAAACACGACAAGAATGGCCTTGACTTTTTGGAATGACGTTTGGAGGAAGGAGAAAAAAAAGTGAAAGAGAAAACAACAACAAAAAACAAGCGTGTCATTAAAGTAAAAGTGTAAAAGTGTAAAAGTGTAAAAGTGTAAGTGTATAAAAAAAAAAAAAAAAAAAAAAAAAAAAAAAAAAAAAAAAAGTTCTAAGAATCCTGTACGTAGATGAAGTATCGAATTACGATGATAACAATACTAATATTTAAAATAAGCGATGATAATAAAAATAATGATAGATGATAATAACAGTAATAATAATGGTAATAATAGTAAAATAAGGATGATAATAAAACAATGTGGGAATCTGACACAAAATCTGGAATTAGGTCAAGTATTTCACTGGTCAGGACATGTACGTAAGACACACACACACACACACACACACACACACACACACACACACACACACACACACACACACACACACCACACACACACACGCCGCGGCCCCCCGCGCGCACGCACACACACCACGTCAAACACACACACACACACACACACACACACACAACGTGCGCGCACGCACACAACACACACACACACACACACACACACACGTCAAAACACACACACACACACACATCTACACACGTCAAACACACACACACACACACACACACACACACACACACACACAGCGTTACCATATTGCTCTGGATAGAACTTTTGTTGACTTAAATATTGTAGTGCTCGCATAAACAAAATAAATAAATATAAAAGAAACTAACTCACTTCACACAAAAAGAAAGAAAAATAAATAATATTCATAACAGAATTGCCTGTGTGTTCATGTCTCACGTGAATACAATTTTTTTCATCCTTTTATGTATTATTCAGATTTTTTTACATTACAAATATGTGAATGTTTATTAACACATTCCTTTTTTGTTGGACGAGAGAGTTATATGCGATTCTGAATACGTAATACAGTGTTACATGAGAGTTATGGCGTTTCACTGAGCCCCCCACCCACCCCCCAACTACCCCCTTGCCCCCCACCACTACCCCTCCCCTTCCCTACCCCACCACTACCTCCCCTCGAACCCCCCCCACCACAACCTAACCCCCTCCCCTATACCCCCACCACTACCCCTCCCCTATACCCCCACCACTACCCATCCCTAGCACTCACCCCCTATCTCCTCTCGACCCCCCCATCCTACCCCTCCCTCCACCCCCCCACAACCTCCTCGAACCCCCCACCCCACAACTAACCCCCCCCTCTCTCCCCCACCACTACCTCCCCTCCCCCCACTACTACCCCCTTCCCTCCCCCACACTCCTCCCACTCTCCCCACCACAACTGCCTCACTCTCACCTAAACATTCCTGCTCATTAACCCTTTTTCTCTCCAACAAATCCGCGTCTATGTTCTTCCTCGCTTCCTTCTCCACCTTCTCTACACTTCCTTTTCTATTATTTCTATTATTTCTATTTCTTTCCTATTTTATTTATATCTTTTTTCTTTTCTCT
>JACEEZ010010271.1:50000-54273 GCA_016584305.1 Chionoecetes opilio | reverse complement strand
TCAGAAATTAGTACTCCTTTGCAAGTTAGTATCACCCAAAGGAGATTGTTTGTTAGGTGATGGAGGGTCTGATTTTATTTTGGCTGTGTAATGCTAGTGTATTTTGCTTGCTCTAATACACTTACACGTTGTTGAGGGATTCAATGGTTAGTATAAGCAATCTTAATTTCAGTGCTTAGCAGTTCGACCTCCATATTTTTTGTTTTCTAGTTTAAGACATGATTGATTCAATGTCTTTTGAGAGTTTATGCACTTTGCAGTATATCATTTGTATCAAGTAAATCATTAGTTGTGTGAGTTTACCTGCGTGGCATATAGGGATGCTGAGGTATCGTGAAAGGATGGAGATTGGGAGGTTGTCTTGGCTCTGCGGCTGCGACGGGGCTGTTCTCGATTCGCCAGACGTCAAAAGGCCGTAGCCTTAGAGTACAGCCGTAGGTGAGCTGGCGGTGTAGGGTCTAACCACATGTCGTCGGGTTTTTTTGAAGAGGGGTCAACCACAGGTTTCGGCGTGCTGTTGAAGGGGCACTGCTGCATGTCATCAGGCGGAGGGGCTGGCTGCATGTTCACCGTGCGGGAGGAGGGGGCTAGCTGCAGGTCCCCCGGTCGAGCTGGGGGCTGCCTGGGAGGGAGACAGGGGGTCTGTCTGTGGCTCACTGGGGGATGGCCGAAGCGTCGGGTGAAGGAGGTGCTGGGCCGTGGTGCGTCACTTGTATTTGGTGTGGGTGACATTTTTCCAAGTAACATGTAATGAGTTGGCTCTTGGTCGTCCAAATATTGGTTAGCCCCTTTCACGGCAACCGTTTATGAAGATCTGGCTTGGTAAGTTAGGGTCGAGGAAATTCCCTTGTTGGGTACTGTAAGGAGGATACTGAGTACATACTGTTGGCGGGTTGTGGCAATCGCTGGTTGGAGGTTTGGGGCCGCCACCTGCGCGGACGGCACTGGCAAGCTGTCTTCTGACATGTTCTTGTTGACATACCCTGATATGTTGCCCACGTGCCCATGAACATGGATATTTCACTCACTTCTTTGCTCCGTGTGGATTTGAAGAGTCTGCTGACACCAATTATCATTCCTTGTCCAATGTTTACATATGCGCATGCGCAGTATGGTTGAAAACGTCTCCACAGGTCCTGACTACACTAATGTAGATTACCATTACTGTACTATTGTTAGTTCACTTCGGCTAGAAGTACATATGTCACGTGGTACTTGTGAGCCTTACGAGAAGGTTGGACACGGCAGGTCTCCAGTGATACACGGTAGACAGTTTAAAAACAGACAAAATCCGGAGCACCCAATTGTTGTTGTCACCATGGCCGCCATGACAGCATGACAGAGAGAGAGAGAGAGAGATGGTCAAGATGTTACGTATGCCATGATATTGACCGTATGAATTTCCAAGTGTCATAATATGTAATACGGATTGCTTCTGCTAGTACGTAAAATGAGTCGGATGGGAAAAATATTACTTGGAATGATACGAAGTGGGCAAAGAATATTGGTTGAAAAATATATGAAGATTACATTAGGAAGACAATAATTTGATCAGAGATGCGTCAGCAGCCGTTATCGTTGCCTGCTTGGCGGGTTAACATTCCCAACTCCCGCTGGGCCAGTCAACGTAACCTCTCATCGGTCACTCTACCATTTACCCATCATGAAATAACTGTGGACCGCATATAAACAAAGGGCCTGTGCCATCCAATTATGTTGGCAAATATATACGATTACAACCATGTAGAGTTTGCTTCAGATCCCTCGAGGAAGTCGAATTGGTGAAACTAGTCATACAAAATATGAATGTAAATTCTTGCCTTGGTTTTTCTTTCCAGTCCATCAAAAGAAAGTACAACCATAAAAAAAAAAAATAGCAGAAAGGTCGTAGTAAAAAGAGTTAAAGTATCACTTCAGTTTTACACTTTATCTTTTCGTTCACTGTCAAACATCCCATCTCTTACTCTTATTCCCTATTTTTATTTTCGTTTTTTTTGCCGTCACTTTCTCTTTCACAGTTTTGCATTCATTCCCTGTTCCCTCTTCCTCCGTTCTCTTTTCTTCTCAACCTTATATATCTACTTTCTTTTCCTAGGTTTGTTTTTCTCCCTCCATTTGGAGTCCTAGTGTCTTTCTTCGTATTTCCTTGTTATTCTTGTCTTGTCTTAAATATTCCATAATCTCCCAACTTATCATCCCTCACATTGTTATTACCATTTTCCTTCCACTATCATCATTATTACACTACTCTATCCTCTTTTATTTTTCATATACAACTGTCACATTCCTTTTCCACCAGGACATCGAGACCTTTGATCTGGAGGACTTCAAATATAACTTCGTTAACATGACCGCCTTCAGACTGGTGGACTCAGAGCATTATCGTGTCAGAAGGGTTTTAAAGGATATGGAGAAATTTCAACCCATCGGCCACAACATCCTCAATCAAAGTCGTGTTATACAGGTAAATTGCAAGACTTTCTTTGACTTCATTACACAGAAAGGAACAAAAGATTTCAGCAACAGTAAGTAATAGCTAGTGGGTGAAAATAATATAATATGTAGTTTCATGTCATGTATGGTAGTGTAGCTGATTCAATTAGGTTTGAGCTCTCAGTTACGGGAGATGACAAGGAAGCATGTATATGTCAGAACTGTAGCTCTAACAGAGTTATATGTAAGTAAAAAAATTATGCAGTATTGTAATATTCCACTAACATTTTGGTATATATCGTCTAGAGGATTATAAAAAAAAACTATTTACCACTCATAAATAAACTGCTGATTTGAAGATAAAGAAAGCGTAGGTAGACATACAAAAAAAATCTCACGTAATCTTCCATATCAATACTTTTGGTTTACTATGTATTGGCAAAGTTATGTAAACCATATTTCATTTATTGTACAAGTAATAAGAAAATTTCCTCTTAAATACTGATATGAAAACAGAATATGCACAATAGCATTTTATATTATAGTAATTTTTTTTTTTTTTTTTTTTTTTTTTTTTTTTTTACAACATAGTTAATCCTATACTTTTCAACTAATGTCATACAGGCATCCTCGAACTGATAGAATGAGTTTTTGAATAGCAAACAAAAGGAGTGGCAGGAGGCTGCTGGACACAGCCCAATTCAAGCGTCCTGTCCTGATTCACAGTACCCACGAGTCAATCAATCGGCTTAAGTTAGTAGCTTTAGAGATAATTCATAACATAGTCAATCAATTGTCGTCCCCGTGGTGTTGGGTTAGTGCGCCTAGCTACGAATTTGCGGGCCCGGTTCGAATCCGGGTCAGGGAAGTCGAACGGCCAGTGCCAAAACAGGCTGGCCAACCTTCTAGAGTCTAGACCAAGGGCCCAGAAAACCGAACAAAATACCCCCCTTCTTTATACCTCCTACAATATTTTTCAGTACTTTGGTGTCTAATCTTCAATTCAAGCGATTTTATTGTTGCAATCAACAATCATGGGGTCATACGACCGAAGGCACGCGTCGCCTCGCATACCTACGAACGCCACTCCCGGGGATCACCACGCGAGTCCCCCTGCAGGCTCCTTTCCCATACCAAGCAGCTCTCGACAAGAAACATCAAACTTTCCCCAGCTACGTAGCCTTGTGGGTGCCCCCTTGGTCTCCTCACGTCGAATTATCTCTTACCATAATACCACCCGATGGGATGGATCGGTTTTCAGGGTTGCGTGACACATGCCCATATAGCCGAATGTTGTCGCGACGGGACTATGCAGGTAGTAATAGGGCCCAATTCAGTATCACGGTTGCAATCGCTGATTTGAACGTAATCATTCCAGCGATACCCCATGATTCTGCGAAGAACACTTATTACCAAAGGGATCGATCTCTCTTCAAATCGCTATTTAGTGTCCATGTCTCACAACCATAGGAGTAAGACAGGGATCACAAGCAGCTTGAAGATCCGGATCTTGTCCTCCTTCACATGTACCGACAACGCAAAAATACTCCTGGTGAGGGGAGTCCATAACCACCGTGGCTATGCCAATCCGCCGTAAGACTAAGTTGCGTAACGCGCCGCATTATGGACTGAGATACCAAAGTATGTTCTAACTTTCCAAGACCTCAATTTCCTCGCCGCACGCATGAACAGGGGGACTGTCCTGTTTTTCATTTAGTATTACCTCCAAAACCTGGGACCTTGTTCTTAAGGCAGGAGACCTCAAGTCCCAAAGGCTTTGCTTCCTCGTGCAGCGGATCGAGAGCCTAACCAGGAACTCCAGCGACATTCAACAAGGGAT